>JAGVSQ010000464.1:17458-33871 GCA_022683975.1 Rhyacophila evoluta | reverse complement strand
ATTTATGTCTCGAACTGGCGCATTTTTCACTATCTTAAAGTTAGATAAGAATCTTATGTATTCTTTTGTCTATATAAACCAAAATTAGACTATATTTTTATGGAAAATGATCAAAAACTAGTAACATTACATTATATAACGAACAGTAGTATCTATAATTAAAATAAAGCATAATATACGAGCTTTTCTATTAAAAAAAAGCAAAAACGTTATGCGTTTTTATAATTTCAAAAATTTGCTAGTAAAACTATTTCATTATTCGCTAACTCAATAATTATTATATTTACGTGTATAAAAACCAGTCCAGAATAATGTTTGGGAATTATTTTCATTCAAATTGCTTAGAAATATACTATTTATAATTAAAAATACGTTTTAAAAATTTATCAAAATAGTATTCTATTATAGTAAAGTGTTATTTGAAATCTCATAGAATTGCTTACGATAAATTATTTTGAATACATAGATAGTTACTATCACAAATAAATAACTTGATAATGGGGCTTAACATGGGTCTGTTTTTTAAAGTTTTCATTGTATACATCAATATATTAACTGAAATTTCAGTTTGAAAACAAAATATCGATCAAATTACAGCTTAATGAATGTAAAAAATGTTGTAATCATTTAAATATACATTATAAGTTTTTCTATAATGTAGTTTTATTTTTAATACAACTATAAGGGTAATTTATTCAAAGAACGAATTAATTCTAGTTTATATGAATATTAATCAAGTCCATGCGTTGATTTTTTTTGAATATTGAAATAATGTGGCGGAAAGACACTAAATACCCATTGTGAGTGTCATCTATTTTTGCAACTTAGCACGGCTCTAGTAAAAATAGTATCAATAAAATTTATGTACAATAACCATGCCAAATAAAACTGTGAATGACAGTTATCTGGTTTGAATCAAATTAAAGCTATTTTAAGACATGTAAAGCTTCACCTCTGTAAACCAATTGTGTTTCTGTAAAATTACCATAGCAGCTTGTAAATGTATGTGCCTACTATCTGGATCCTTCCAACCTGGTTTCCGCTAATTTATTTTCTTTTTTAATGCGTTGCCGCGATCTTATCTGACTTAGAGGTCATTTTTCAAGATTTTCCCCACTGCAAAACAGCTGATAGGGTTTTGAAGGTTTACACATAAAAAAGTAAGCTTTATTCTTGTTTATGAGTGGCCGTTAAGTATTTTTGGACCGGCTGATAAGCCGCTAAGTGAAGGACATTTGAAATGGCTTAAAGACTTTCGGCGTGACATTTTGACTGTTGTAAAAGCTTGAGTATCTGGCGATAAGAAACGAAATTAAATTGTAAGGGATTTGGATAATCTGTGTAAACTTTAATGGAGTTGCGTAGTTGTTGTTAATTTATTAATTCGCATTTTTTAGATTGAGAGATAACACAGTGGCTTAAAATAATATTTTGCTGTGTAATGTATATATTTAAACAAATTTATGTCATTATAGTTACTCAAATACTAAATAGTTTTCTTCAATCGTGATAAAAATAAACAGTACTACATCTAGTTTCGAAATGAATCACTTACTCAAATAAGCGAGATAAAATGTTTTTACTTATTTTTTTTTGTACGTGTTCTTTTGTTCTTTTAAAACAACGTATCTATTAAAAATGCAAAATATTTCTTTTAATACGTTGACTGCTACAAATTTTAAGTATATACAGGCTATAGGCATAGATGACGTGATCTGATCACATTGTCGCGTCGATAATATCACATGTATATAAGTGGATTATAATATATATTTTTGCTATCATATTGATTTTTAAATTTGGAAAATGAATGTGTGTTGGAATGTGATTCTATAAAAAAAGTATATTACAAAAAATGCGGCTATATAACACAGACAATTCATTTAAAACGGTAGACTAGAAGTTTGTTTGCGTGTTTTGGAGCCGGGTATTGCGGTTTCACTTCACATTGCTACATGACTGTGTTTTGAATCCAAAAATGCGGGATTGGCTGCCCATTTTTTTGAACAATTCTTTGATAACTATTGCTTGAAAACATGTCAAGATTACTCGGAAGTCTCACATTAGAGAGGTTCATATGCTTCACTTCCAGAGCGAATTTACAATTTGAATGCTAAAGATATCCATATGCCCAGTATAATAGTAATAAATAAGATAAATTTATTAAGTTGTGCAGAAATATTTAGTTTATTTTATTTTAGAATAAAATTAATTGTAGTTAGAAAAAATATTTATGTGTGAGAAATGAGAAATGAAACACACAAAGGCTTAGAAATGTAAATTACTAAGCTTATATAATAATAAAATTATGTGAGAAGCTTTGATTATAAATGTGCGCAGGATCAAAGCTATTATGGGTTAGGTCTAAGTGGAATATATCTTCGTTAGCCCACACACCATACAGAACAACTAACGAAAATTAACTGAAGAACGGACAGTCCTTGAAGAGAAACTCGGGCCATATAAGTTTAGTATGCATATAAATCTATTTCACGTTACATAACGACGCGAATTAATATAACTTTGGCTATTTACGACGTTTTTTATGATTCTTTCATACATTGTTATTTTTTATTTCCATAATTATTGGCCCCTAATTTAAACATATATACCACACAAAAAGATTGCAACGAAGCATTTTTTTTTTATCAAATTCGATTCTCATCTTTTTATTTTATTGTAATTGTAGGATTTTTTTTTATTAAGTCAGTTGAAGTCTTACTATTTATGATTACGTTCGTTCTTAGTAAACGTTAGTTATAAAACAAACAATTTGTTTAATTAAAATCATTATTACCACAAAACAATGACGTAATATTTATATGTCCACAGTAAAAATAATGTTCGGTTGAAGACACATTTTTGTGCATGTAACAAATATTATTATATTGTTATAATGAACTATTATAATTCCAATGGATATAATTTGTTAGTCTTTTAAGCCCGCTTCTCCAAAGATAAAAGTCAAATTGATTTTTAGTTAATTTGTTTCGTAGATAATGAAATAAAAATTATCTTTGACTAATTTTCATATTAATACTTTTCTGACATACATTTTTCATGGAATTTTATTATATAATGTTTTTTAATATGATAAACTTTATGCGATTTTGAAGTACAATTTCTTGATTAATTTTACCATAGTTTTGCAGTTTATAATCATCATTTTGTATTCATATTTGACTACATTTTATTTAGAATATAAAAACTGCATTATAATAGGTTAGTAATATAGTATTTGACATTAATTTAATTATTTTGTAACTAAATAGTTTTAATAACAGTCGATACTTAAACAAAATGATTCAAATTTGATTTGACTATTTTATTTCAGCAAGGTTTTTTATACTCTAGCAGAAAATAACGTATCAAAAAATCAAATCTAATAATTTAATGCATCCATTATATCAGTGTTTCCCAGCCTTCTTTATGCCATGCCCCACCGTAGTCTTTTCAAAAGTCATATGCCCCATTAGTAAACAGTAGGTAAATTTTCAAACTATATATTATAACTGAAATTATTACAAAACAAAAATGACAATTGAAAGGTAATTAATTGCCGATGTGCCCCACCTCTGAGGCGTAATGCCCCACCGTGGGAAACACTGCATTATATTGTTTAGATAGAAATTATTAATAAAGCAATTGATATTTGATAATTGAAAGTGTAAAAAACCTGTACCAATTTCAGTAAATTGAACGTAACTGCTGTATGAACCCACGTTTTTATTTAACTCGGGTTGGCGAATAGAGATTTCTTCGAGTATAAATTATTAAAACACTTGTTAGCTTTCGTGTGTCAGAAGGTATAAAAACCTTAGGACTATTTGCAGCCTTACTCTATTTATATTTCTGTCACATCAGGCATGCAAAAGAGAAAGGCGAGGAGATGTTTATCTTTTGACGAAGGTATCTTTAAAGTTTCTTGGCGAGTTCGTTCTAAGTGTTGAGATACACGCAACCAAAGTTAGCTTAAGTCGGAACAATAGAAAAAAACAAAAACATTATCTATGAAAAAATAGTCTCAAAGTGTCTGAACTTTGTGATTATTAATCAAATTGATCATTTCAGTGGCTCTCAAACGTTTTTATTAAATCCATCGATATTTAATGAATAAATAAAAACGAAGACAACATTAATTGTATCGCTTAGTATTGCGTGTGTGAAGTTTTTCGCTCTCCAATAAAGCCAATATACAGACCATAACTATTTTTGGTTTTGATAACGTCCCTTTTGAAACGTTACATGTTTTAATAAGCCATCAATTTATTTCAAGTTTTCTTCAGATTATGCAAGACATACACCTTTTAATAGCTTAGTGTTACAACAAATTTTATTTGCTGTTTTAAAACGCTTGCTAGATTTGTTTTGCTTTGGAGATAATCAGAAATAGCATTTTTTAAATATATTGAATAGATATATGTTAAGAATATATTGTAAAAGAATTTTCTTATCTTAGATAATACAAAATTGATTGGATTAAATTTATTAACACGAAGTTATACAACAAGCTTTTCCATATGCGGTTACTCTGACTATTGCAGAGCAAATATAAAAATCTAAATAGTACAATACGGGTATTTAACTATAAAAAATACTATACAAAATATTATATCATCGATTTAAATTTTGTGTTATCGATATGATGATTTTATTCATTCAAAGGTATTTGATAAAAAAGAATATTGTGCATTTTATTAATTTGCAATTAGATATTGGCTTACTAAATCAAATATTTGGAAATAATGACAGATATTTTTACTGACAATTATGTTTATATTACTTCGCAGCACTGCTATTGCAGTTTTCTCTGTTACCAATTTAATTTGAAGTTATTTAGAGTATCATTTATTTAATGCATTGATAGTAAAAGTCGGCATATTTTTACACGAAAAGCAATACGTGAGATAGCTTGTCCTCCAAATGTTTGATATACGCAATACCTTTATACCTCGGCTAGGATCTTATATTTTTGCTATCATCACCGCAAAAAGGAAATCATAAATAGTAATAGTTTAAGCGTTGAAGGTCTCAAAATGACTTACCTATGTTTATAATACATTATTAGCTACCTATTAAGTTCAATAATAGATTTAACATAATTTGCGTAAGTGCACAGAATTATTTCCCACGTTAACTAGAAAAAATACAAATTTTCATGGAAAAATTGCGCACTTCGATATATCATGTGGTTGTAAAATCGATATTACTGGTATTTCATGAACGTCGTAAATAATTTAACCATATTTTTTATATCTAATAACGTAAGACAGTATTTTCTATAGGTGCAACTCATAGGACTAACCAGTATTCAAAGTTATATTAAATAATATATATGAACACAAAATATTTGATCTTTTTATGTGTATTTTTTATGTTAAAAGGACACCCGAAGTTAATACATTCAGTCATATTTGATAATAACAATAAATAAAGAAAAATGTCCATAGTATCATATAAAATGAAGATGAGATATATATTTAATTGATTGGATGGTTTTTGAGACGGAGTAATCAACATAATGCGTAGTGAAAATATAAATTTGTTTTAAAAAAATCAACATTATTTAGAGTTATTTTATTAATTCACTAGGTGGCAAACACACGTGATTCTAACAATAAAGTTGTCAGCAGTAGCGATGTAAAATTGTCACACGTTATTTTGGTTGTCATTTATAGACCAGTTTTGTTACATTGATTATTATCACTGATGATCAAAAAAATACTAAAAATATTGTGGATACTCAAGTTTTATTCTTTCTGATAATAGGATGAATAGAATTGATTTGAATAAAGAATAAGTTTTAATCTATCGCAAACAAAGAAGTATAATTGTGATTGTATTGTAGTATACACAAAAAGGGTTACAAGAAAAAACGCGATGTATTTAGTGTAGTATTTATTGTCTCTCAATTACGAGCTATATCTAAAATTCTTTTGTATTCAATATGTGATCCAGGAAAAACTCGATTATCTATGTTAAAAAGGATTAAAAATTGACCAAGACACGCTGTTGCAGTTTTTCAAACAGTTTTTCTATCGGTGATGAAAAATATTCTTAAAGTGCTATGTATTAATTGAAAAAAATAAATTAGCAGACGATCAATTTAAAATCACTTGAAATTTTGTGTTCGTACGTAACGATTGTTATTTTTTAAAGATTAGTTTGATGTCGAGGTTAATAAGTTTCCTTTGTAATCCTTAATTTAGCAGTGTAAAGTAAACGGAAGCCAAGACTGACTGAATTTCTCTGCGGACAGTTAAAAATAAATCTGTGAGCTTGGTTTGAATTGTTTCAACAAATTTGATGGATTATTAAGTTCATTATTCTGAATTTCGTGCCGAATGATGGACAAGTATTATTTATAATTTAATTGTGGTGTTTCAAAGTGCCTATCTAAATTATGTATTTCGCTGTCGGTGTGCTTTCCGCCATCTTTAATCATAAAATAATTATTTAGCAAACTAAATTCGTTGTTTAATAAAATTATAATAGCTTCAAAATAAATACAGCATTTGTGTGCTTTTAACAGCAAGCCTTGTTTGAATATATAATAATAAGAAAATCGAATTCTTAAAAAATATATATTAAACGTATTAGATGATTGAATTTAAGAAAATTGTCCTAAAAATAAATATATTATGTGCATATAAAAAAAATAATAATTATTTATCATATCTTTGAACCATAAATTAAATAAAAAGACATCTGTGAACGAAGATCGTAATTACTAAAAAAAAGAAAATGATTTGTGAGAGAAAAATCCAAAGCTCTCCCGGGAGCCTTGTGATCCTACTACGCCTCTAAAAATAGTATCGTTTCAAGGCGGTATGTTGTACGAGAGTTGACTCAGCCAACTAAAATAGTTTCCCTTCGAGGAGGAAAGAGACAAGTGTAGGTGAATACGCGGAGGAACGAGGAGGGAGAGCATAGAAGCTGTATCGGCAATGGGGAGTCCCGGATTACAGAAGCCGTTGTGATTAATTCAGGTATGTTTCATTTATATGACTTTATATGCGCCGAGACTGGCATGAATTTAAAATAACAATCCCGGCTAACATTCAATACATTTCGTACTATGAATAAATCATCATCATCGATAGAAGAACGGCTTGTGACAGTTTAAAAGGAATTGAAATGGTTTGCTCTACCGTTTCAATTATCATACTAATGTAACTACTCATTACGCTGTGGTAAACGACGTTCATACTGCCTTACTAAGTAAAACCTAGTACCCTACAAAGTAAACCACATATAAGACACTGTGTTTTTACTTAGTAGGCCGCGGCGAATTTATAACTCACAAGGCGCAACCGTTTTTTAGGTCTTACGCTTGTCAAGTCTCGTACTATTTTAATTTTTTCTTTCGTACTGTCCTTCATAATTTTGGCCTATCTTAAAATTTCCAGTTTCGTTCGGATTTTTTTTTTGACCCCTCGACAATTTTGAGGCCCCCTTCATTTGTGAAGCCCTAGGTGCGCGTCTTGTAACCTATAGATACATCCGCCGCTATAAGTAGGGCACTATACTATTACATGCTTGAATATATATATTTTGATACGTGTTATTTTTTTGTCTCAAATTCCAAAGAATTTATATTATTACAATTGGTAAAGAAAATACACGATAATCTAATATATTTTAGTATAGCTCGTAACAACTATTTTCATCGCAGTGACATAATATGTCATTTTATTTTTTTATAACTGCTATTTATTTAAAGCATGTGGCTACCAAATGATAATTCCAGGATTCACTCGTATTCATTAGATACTTTGCATTTACTCTCGACCATGTCAGCATCCAATCGGCATTATATATATAGTTTAAATTATTGCAGCAAACAAAACTATTAAAAATAATCAAAAGAGATCCAGAAGCCCTTGTAGTTAAAATGCTATCGCTACAATAAAACGAATTTAACATCCAGGGAGTTACATCCCTTAATCGCTTCGCTCGCTAATCCCCGCTAAAAAGGATGAAGGATTTTATATTTATGTATATGTTGACAGTATGAAACTCATTAAATTATATTATAAACCATTTTCTTTAGTGCGTACGATGAAATGTAAAATACACTTATTAAATGTCACCGCATACATAAATAACGAATAATTTAACAAGTAATAGAACTGTTCATGCTTAGAATTTATTCGGACGCTCACTATTTAATTTTGACACTATGCCTTTTTATTAATTGATATAGGTACATTTTTAAAACTTTATTGAATAATATTATTTAAGCCGGTTTTTGGTTTTATCGAAAATATAAAATGTTTAAATGATAACTGTGATGTCAGAAAAGTCTCTTAACCAAATGATTAAGCTCAGAGTAATATTTTCGAATGTTTTAGGGCGATTAAGCTAATCATCAATCATAATCAGCTAGACAAAGCCTTCAGGCTTCCGTCATATGCAGTCCTTCACATTTAAATTTAATACTAAAAGGATACCGGTATACTATTTTTGGAAAATGATAAGATATTAACGGAGAGACATTTGATAAAAAAAAAACAATGACACAACCTTTTTCGAAATATCAAAATGATAGATCTTTATCAAAAAACGAATTGCAAATATACAAAGTGACATTTATTATCTAAGGACTTTTTGTTGTTTTTTTATTCTTGTATTAGCTTTGAATCCATGAATTTAGTTTTTAATTTTAGTATAGTTAGAGTTAATGAATATGTTACTGAAGATTTTAGATTAAGTAGGAAAATATTAGCCGTATAAACAGGAGGCATGTTATTACTGAGTGCCGCATGTTGAAGATAGCGAAGAAACACAGCATGAGGTGTCTCCATAGGGAAATGAGCAGAATGAGAGGTTTAGAGGTAATCTGAAGGTCACCACACCGCAAAAATTACCACGGAATATAATTATTTCTATTATAGTCTAGATATGTGAATATCATTTTATATGGCAAGTATTTATTTTACAATATATTATGTATCGACTATTCGAAGAATAAGCGACGTAACACTCAGTTTTTTTTCAATAATCATAATGTATGTATTTTAATTCACGTTCTGTCAAAAGGGTTCAAACTGCATACCAGTGGCACGAATTGTGGAAGCACAATTTCTGATAGGAAGTAATAAGTTGCATGACAGCTAAAAATGAGAAGTAGAAAATAATTGGGGGCGCAGCGATTATACTTGCTCCAGGGCGCTGAATATGTGGCTAGATTACTGCAGAAAATTGGGAAATAGTGTCTGAATTTAGCCTTTCGGCTTGAAAAAAAGTATGGCCAAGAAAAAAACTTCCACCACAATGATTTTATTTGTTTTCGCTGAATTACTTATTGGAATTTAATCGTATTGGTTAAATAAAATACCAGTTTTAGTCTTCGTGCATTTTAAGGCTGTGACTTTTATTGTGACATTTCTGGTATTTTGATTTTTGCCCAAAATCATTAAATAAACATTTTTGCGCCCTCTATAAAATTTGCCGTACGTGGGTGAAGTCTTTTCCCTCCCCACGGCCGAATTGTTAAAGTACTTTTTCAAAACAGAATTGTCCTAATTGTGAGAAATTTTTTGAGATGAAATATGATATAAAACAGTACAAAGAAAAATTGAGTCTGGATACATCTTAGTAATGTCGATCGAATAGTAAATATCTTCAGTTTTTTCAGGAAGGTATTTCGCAGATAATCTCGTATTGTTTTTCTTCCTTCCTATAGCGATAAGTATCATTTTTCAGAATAAACACTCAAACTCGAGATAGTGATATAGCTTATAAGAACGTAATATATATTTAATCCAGTGTACCTATCTTAATTTGGTTCGTTCTTTGTATGCCATCCAAAGTTTAATGTTATTAAAATTAATGGTTGCAATATATAAATACTCCAGGCCTTCACATAACACGGTCATATAGTTCCACAAAACAACGTGTTATATATTATGTGTATTCAATAAACAATACAACAGTTCATATTTATTAAAAACTATTCGTCGTCACTACTATTTATAATTTAAATTGTTCCAACTCCTTTTCAAGATTGTAGGTTTTTATTACTCTTCCATATTATAGGAATTTACAATTCATCGACCGTATAAAATCGAAACCATGTTTTACAAATATCAAGGGCAAAATTAATTTCGATTAATGTGCACAATAATTATTTACTTATTGAAAAACAACTTTTAGAGTTACTTGTTGTGGCTGTTACATTAAGTGCTTTCTGCATTTGTGGTAGATTGGCGACTATTAACTAGATTAAATCATGCGTATTTTTTTTCTCTTCATAATAGTCTTCTGATTATTTCCGTTGAACTAATGAAGTCGGTAGATTCGTGTATATAGTATGTATATAACACTATATCATTTACTATTTTAATATTGATCATTAATAATGATTGGCAAGATCTGGTTGTTAGCCAATTTTCTGCTGCGTAAATAATTTCCCTTGCCTTTTTTTTGTTTTCATTCGAGAGTGCAATAAATTATTAATAGCATTAATATTTATGTAAGTAGATTATTTTTGACAAAAACCGGTGATAAGCATGTCCCCCAACCCACTGAGTATCCATATCTCGATTCCTATTACAATTATATGTAAGAAGTATTTTACACATAATAAAGAAGATCCCGCATTGAGTGATTCAAAAGCATGTACATGGTAACAAAACAATGAGCATTGATTACTGAACAATCGTAAAGATTTTTATTATTACTATGGTTATAACTCTAAAATCATCAAAATAATATAGCACGAATTATTTTTTTCTTTTTTTTTTTTCATTAATAATTCGATATTCATTTCTTTAAAATATCTATTTAATGTACGATACTTCTATGATTAAATGAAAAAAGATTATACTCATTCTATTCAACTAAAAAATAAATGAAATAATTCATAAAACTTTTGTAATACATTTCCAATCACTTGATTTATTACAAGGGTTTGTCATTTTTATGATAATATGTTAATAAAAGTTTTATATCAATTCACGAAGCAGAATAAAAAAAAAATACGAACCTACATTGATAGAATTTTTTTCAGAAATCTATTGAGTTTTTGATTAAAATAAAATGAGATTTAAATGGTATTTATAACCCGAAGTACTGTAATACTTATTCACGTTAAATACATGTATGTATGATAGATTAAGGAGGTCTTCATTAGTAGTGGATATATACTAGCTGAGAATAAAGACGATGCTGATAAAACCTGTTTCACGAGAGGGAATTTACAGTAAAATGTATTGCAGTGGTTTATTTAGTAATCCCAATCGGTAAGCAATTATTTTGAAACTGTAATGTAACTGCAGCTTATCACGTAAATTACTACCCCCAATCTTATAAGCCAATAAAATTAATCAATATGATAGCATATAAGATATTATTTTGTCTAATAATTTCATATAACTATTGCACTTATTATTGGTAGCAGAGATAATTCTGCCAACTGCCATTTGATGATAATACCACTCAAAATTCGTGCTTAAAAAGAAACGTGTCAAATTGACAACTTAACGATCAAATTTAATTATAATTAATCTTTAGTATATATTTAAGTATTTCTGACCTTTGTAGGCAACCTAATATTAAAATATAAGGCTGTGTTACAACTGTAACTATGTGCCAAATAAGATTGTACATGCAAGGGATTTTTTCAACCATACGTTAATTGTTTGAATATGGATATGATTTCTGAACTCATATAAAAGTAATATGTTGGTGTGGATGATTTTTCGTAAACCAGATAATATTCCTAGCTAAGTTTAATATTTCGCATGCGGCACCCGAATAGTTAAAGTCTCCGAAAGTTTTTCACCGATTGCTTTGAAATTTTGACGCGGCGTTGCATTTGAATACACGTTTTTTATCTACCTAAAATTTATATAAATAATATACATGTGACAGGTAAAACATGTTTTTTTATTTTTTAAAAGCGTCATTTAACGAGACTGAGCCACAGCAACGCGTGGCCAGGTACAGCTAAAGCTGAATAAAATTGATTAAAAGTATTTAACTTTATTGTGTAGGTAAGGTTGTTAGAAGGTTAAAATGGTCTGCCAATACCATATAATTATTATGACACGCAATCGTTCATATTTGAAACACGTGTGATGAAAATGTGAAAAAAGTAAATAATAAAAAAACCTACAGAAATATTTTGGCTGGAATTGGCAAAACAGTGAAATAAATTTCTATCCATATACTTACGCATTTAATCTAATAATACAGCGCCCGGGCTATGAATAGCGAGCATGAAAATTTCCGGAATTCAACGTGTTAACATCGTTATGAAGTAACACAATACGGAGAGAGAGAGATATTTATAAAATGTAATATTTTGAAACCGATAAATTTCCCGAAGGCTGAATGTCAGCCTCGTCCTCTCTGCCGTGACTCCCTAATCTAACCTCCATACTCCGCTCAGGATCCTCAAACCATCCGAAATTTTACAATCTCTATTCATAATCCATGATGGTTTATTACTGTGCCGTTTTTCATTAATCTTCCACTCGAGTGTGTAATTAATGTTGGCTTCAATATATTGTCAACAAGCTGCATTTTCTCAGTATTTCATAGCATAGGACGTCAATATATTTATATAAATATTAGACAGCTAAATATAGCTCCCCCGTAGCCTAGTTGGTAGCGTGTGCGCCTAGCGATCCGGAGAATGCGGGCTCGAATCTCATCCTATCAGATTTTTAAAAATCCAAAAATGTAGGACTGGATACCCACTTGTGAAAAATAGTCTGTCAAGACGTTCTACACATTGCAGAGATCCATATACTCCTCTCTTGTAGTGGATATCTACACACTGTGTAGATCCATATGCTCCATGTCGGGAACGAGCATGGTATAAAATATAAGTATTGCATAAGGTTCTATAGTTTTATTATTTTTATAGATAAATGGTCATTTTAAATACTTAAAATACTTTAATTATAAAGCTTCACATTATATTTATATCAATTATATCGATAACTAACTTGGTTAGAAATATAAATCATTCAACCGTTTATTTTAAAAAAACTCAGTTTTATAAACTTAACAAATACAATACGAACAAGAAGGAACAAATTTTTTTGGTTAGCTTCTCAGTTCTTTCAGTTCTTGATTATTTACTTATCTAAGATAATGCAGGCAGTTTATGACTATAGTGTAATGGTATGATATAAAAATAATGATCTGGAACGGACAAAAGTCCGACCAACCAGTTTTTGGAACCATTAAGTTAGATCTGGTTGCTACAAAGGCAAAATTTATTGCTTTTATATATGCAGTTATTATACGGTTACCGTGATGATCTCTTCACATAATTGCTTCACCAAATAAGAGTATTTTTTATTTTACTCTTGAATGCGTGGCAACTAAGAATATTCTCGTCAACATAGATTACTTTTTCATAACAGAATATAAACGCTTGATAAAAAAAATAACCGTTTCGCTGTTTCAAAGAACGTTACAAACAGTATTATTGAATATAGTAAAACTTGGTTAAGTAATCTGTGAAATCACCCGTCTTGTTTCATTATACTGAAATCTCGTCATAAAAGAATATTAAATATAAATACGAAACTGTTTTAGGTTTGCATTGATATATTCGTTATCTTGTACATTTCGTTATTTCGGTATTCGCTATAGCAGAATTATACTATGTGGAGAAAATTTTGTACATACACTTATTTATTTTCTTACTCGTCTTAAGTGCAAACTACCGCGGCATACGTTGGGAGAGTGTATTCAATATATATTTTTGTATTTAAAAAAAATGAATATCAAAAAGATTCATGAAAGAATTTCTTTCAATTCCGAATAGAAACGATGAATTTTGCAGTTTAACAGTAATCTCAAGCGATGAGCTCGAGATTTGTGTGCCTTGAGAAATATTTTATAAACATATCGTCCGAGACCTGTCGTATTAAAATGTTGAGTACGCTTCTGATTTACCGCCTGTTTTGTTTTTATTATTTTTTCGATCGCGATATTAAATTTCCTGCGGGAGAGCCGCAAAACAAACGCTGCCTCACGTAGGGATGTTTTCGATACTTTCGATCCATACCAACGACATATTTTTCGATACATTGATTCTTCTAAACAGATACTATACTTATTCGTGTTCAGTAAAAAACATACTATATATAATATGTTTTAATTGGATTGAATCAATAGATTTTCATTTTAATTAAACATAAATACTCGACAATCGATACAAACATGCTTTACGACAGTACATAATTCAGTTATGTTTTTAATTTATTTTTACGAAAATTTCCATTATAATACAAAAATATTTCCTAGAATGCTTAAGCAGTATGAACTAGTAAAAAGATGTACAAACATATTTAAGTATTTAGAAGTAGATTAACCTACTTTTCGACAACTTAAAATGAAGTAAATATCCAATTTGGCTACAGATGCCAAGATATGCCAGAGATAGGTGTGCCAATATAACAAAACTAAATTGATAATTGAAACTAATACTAATTTTATGGTCTTACCTCGTAGACGTGATTAAATTTCATTGTCGGTATATTTGAGTAAAAATATGAGAACTGCGAGTCTGAATTGTATTAAATATAAAAGAAGTATAATTAATACTTTTGACTGATGGTGCTTTATGGAAATTGCTTTTAAATTTTAAATAATTTAGAATTTAAAAGAAATTTGATATTAATGTCAACTATAAAAGTATGTTAAGTTGTATGTGTATAAGTATACATGATTTTGCACCAATAGCCTTAAAATAAAAGTGAAAACATAAGTATTTAAAAAAATTGATCTAACTGTTTTTTTCAAATAGCTATGAGTTTAAAATAATTGTCTATTAGATATCACATTGACAATATCTATAATGATAACATTGCGTTTAATTATATATAATATAAAACAAAACGTTTTTATAGAATACCATAGAAAAACATGATTGAAAACGTTTTAAAACGAAATTATTCGTTATAAAAAATTAAACTTTTTGATAAATGAATTTATTACTAGTAAAAATATCGATTATAATAAAATGGGTATTTACTGACGAAAAATATAGTGATACAATACTTAAAACGATTGGCAGTATCTTTTAGCACATTTAAATTGTAAAAAATAACTGAATTGAAGATTAACGCTAAAACGCATTACTAAATATAAAAAAGTAAATATAAGATGTAATGCTGTATTTATTTATTGTATTCCATCAAAATGTATCGCGAATCTGAAGGCAGCTATATGCAATCGAGAAAATGAAAAAAATTAAATGGTTTAATATTACTAAATGATTATAATATCTATACCGTACGAATGTAAATCAGTGCCTTTTTAAAGTCTCATCTCTAGTTACCCAGGCGGGAATGTCGACCTGCGGACTTTGCCTGTATCCAGGCGGATGGACTTAAATCATAATATTTTGTGAACACGTATAATACCTTATATGTACAAGTATTGGCTAGCGTATTTTCTATGTGCCGAGCTTCTGCATTTTGGGGTTAAAGGCATTTATGTTTTAAATACGCATACAGTAAGTGTAATAAATATTTAAACCTTTATTTTATGAGTGAGATTGATAAAACATTGAATACTCAATCGGTTGAAATGCCAATTTCAATATAATCAATTTATTCTTACTATGAAAAGGTTGCTTAAAAATAAGGATGTATTTTTAAAGTGAACTTATTCCACTAAACTAAAATTTAAAGTAGAAAATTTTACACACGTATTCGTTGTATAAATGAATGTATAGCAAGTTTTTCAATGTTTATTTTAGTTTACAATATTTTTGATATTGATTTTTTCTACCGATTTACATTCTATATGGCTTATATATGTAAAAGAATACTTTCAAAATATTAAATATTAAATTTTGCGGTAGTTTTATGGGTGCAGTTTGGAAATATGTGCCTAATTTTTTTATTATATGTTCGCTCCCAACCTGGATACATATGGATCTATACAGTGTAAAGATATTCGAAAATGGAGTATATGGATCTCCTCAGTGTGAAGACGTCTTGATAGATTATTTTTCCACAAGAATTGTTTTTCAAACAATTGCTTAACTCAATGGGTATCCAGTCTTGCATTTTTATATTTTCAAAATCCAACAGATGTAAGGATTGTTAAATGTACATGCTACTAACTACGATAACCATGTGGCTGCTATTATATCGTCCGTGGAAAGAATAAAGGACGTAACTCACACAGATTTTTTTTTACAAGCGGCCCACTAAACATCTATTTAATGATTTTGAACCAAAGTCAAGATATTAAGTAGATACAACCTTGAAATGCAAGAAGGCTAAAACTGGTATTCGATTTACCAAAACTAATTTAATCAGTTACTAAAACAATGAAGGTGTGGAAGTCTTTTTTCTTGGTCGCAAATATCTCATGTTACATACTTTTGTCAGAATGTGCATACATTGTCCCTTATTAATGCTTAAATTTTATATG
>JAGVSQ010000464.1:0-17448 GCA_022683975.1 Rhyacophila evoluta | reverse complement strand
GCATACATTGTGATTATCAATTTTTTTTTTTTTTTTTTGAAAAAGCTCAAGGCTACGTCCTTTTTATTTCCGTAGTCCATATTATAGTCACAGTCTAAATGACGTTTTTTACCTGTTCAAAACCGTAATTAAAAAAGATATGCAATGACTTCTCCGATCGGAACATGCGAATTGCCGTCATATGTTTCCATTATTTTAAAAGGAGTGGCTTAAAAATTATTTTGTGATATTTTCCTTTTCCTTCCGGTCGATTTTGGCACGTTTTAGATTACCGCCTGGGGTCAATGGCACGATTTTCCCTCTCTTGTCCTGGCTGTGATTATGGTTTTAACTTATAAAATAATTTGTTTCTTGGCACACAAAGAGGTCTCTTTCTATCAGTAGTTCACAGTAAATAGGCACCATGTATTGTGAGAGCAAAATATTCTTTTTCTATTTATTTTTATACAAGCACTCTACTGTATTCTAAACAAACAGAATAACCTCATGAAAAACGTGTCTTATGATTTGAAACAGATTTATAAAATTGATTCTTCATTTCTAAAGTGTAACAAGTAAAACAATTTTTATGTACAGTATGAAAAAATATTTAAAATACCTATCTATCAGAATAACTACCAGTTCCAAAATGTAACAAATCATTGGCTTCATCTACAAACCAACCAACTTCTTTTGTGTCAAACATTTACAAGCAACATACACTTTGGTAAAATGGTTTGTTAGGAGTTACTTGCCCTGTGCGATGTTTTCACGTAATTTAGTTTTTTCTGAATTTTGTGCGTTCAGTGTGCGATAGAAAAGTTGCAGCTAAATAAAACGGCGTGTGTAGATCCATACATCCAAAGTGAACTTAATCCAACATGCCAGAATTTAAAGAAGAACATTTTCAACATGATTTTATTTGTATTATACTACAGGTAGACAAAAATCAATTTTAAAAGTATTGGAAACATAGATAAACATTGAGGAACATGCTGTAAGATTCGTTTATATAAAAGATACCTGTCAAAAACACTTTCTTTTAAAGTTTGGCATAGTGAAATAAGTTCATTTTGTTTATAAACCCCTGATATACTATACTTTCGAATGAAATATTATGGCGAGTTAGATGATGAAATACCTTGTTAAATTTTTATATCTAAACTAAACTCTTTTGCAGTATTGGAATTATTATTTTCGTTAAAAAATCTATGAATACACCTCCAAATTTTATTACGACAAAATACAAAATAAGCTACAATGAAATGCATTTTTGGCACGAGTTTCGATATAAAAACGTCAGCCGAATTTGAAAAGCAACTCACAAAATTCAAAGTCCGAGAATTCGAAGAGATTTCAATGAAAATTTCCGTAATACTGCATTGCAGTTGACGTCAAATCAATCTCTATTCTGTACAAAAGCCATTCACAGTCTACAATGTATTATAATATCGTTATCTCATACAAAACAATCAATAATAAGATTAAATTAGCACTCTGCTAGCAACTTTCAAATATGTATTGTATGTATAAAGATTTCTTATTATCATAGTAGCTATGTAGCTAGGACAAATTATTGTTTATCAAACTCCTTTAATATTGATTTGCGATGATTGTTAATGTCACTCAAAATTTACTTTTTATATCGTCCAATACTATAAATCTCGCTGCTCAGCGTCTCATGTTTGTTAAGCCACGTTATATGCTTGCGTATATGATGACTTCGGATTATGAAAAGTAAAATAAATTAAGACATTATTGGGGAGAACTTTTTATTTTTTCCGATACTTTTATTTTATAGTATATTATTTTAAGTGAATTTTTAAATGAGTATTAAAATTAAATGCAGCGATAATTTCTTTAATGTACTTTAAGGATTTAGTGTTGTGTAAAATACTTTGCGTATTGTAATTGCAAATATTTTAAAAGGACTCCGCAAGGACAGTGCTACTTTTAATGTAAAATAATGTGAATTGCGTGATTTCAGAAGAATTTCATGTATTTCCTAAAACTGCTTGTTGGATGACTAAATAATTTAGTTTAAATTTTAAAATAAATTACGATTAGATCTTTTTTTTAGTAACCTGCTTATTTTTTATTACGAATCTTTATCAAAGAGTTTATAAAAAATGTCAGATATTGACAAACTTAATTTTGAATTCGTTTAGTTGCCTTATAAAATGACTATCCGCTAAATAAGTTTAAAAGCATACGCTGTAAAAGCTTTTTAACGCCATGGTGAAAGAATACGCATACCAACAATTCACGGAGATATATTTTAAGCATATTTATGGGTACCATTATCTCTCATGAACGTGCAGTTAGCTGTATTTTAAGCTTTACAAAATCAATCAAACTCAAAAAATCTCGCACTTAAATCTGTTCATTGAAATTTCAGATGAACTCATCACATTTCTGACATCTAAAGTAACGTTGGTATTGTATTCTCGTGAAAATACCGGCGAATTCAAATTTTAATCACTCTTGCGTGATGGATGAAAACTGTAAAATTGTTAAAAAATATTATTATCATGTCAGTGTTTTTTTTTTATTTTGGTGTTCGTTGTTATGAAGCATATAAAATATCTATGGAGTTAACATCTACTGAATATAAGTGTATTACACAATGTTTACGTAACTGTCTCCACGATAGCTGAGATGTTAGCGTGCGTGTCATAGAACAAGAGATTGCAGATTCCTACTAGATTTTTAAAGATTCGAAATTCTGGACCGGATTCTCATTGGGTTGAGCAATTGATTGAAGACTAATTCTTGTGATAAAATCTGTCAAGACACGTGCAGGGTTTACTATCATGACATAATATCTAGATTATGAGTTATGATACTAGACACTACATGTCTTCACACTGGGGTGATCCATATATGTACTGCATTTTCTGGAATGGATTTTTTCACATTATATTTAATCAACCAATAACCCCGTGAAAATGATAGCAAAAAAAGAACACGCATACCGGTTTTTGTAATATTTTATCAAGATAGGTCTATCTATACATTGCTTTTATGAAGCATTCATTTTTACACTTTGCAGATTCGCATACAAAAAAAAAACTCAATATTTTCAATGTAGTGTTGCACTTTATTCTATTTTAAAGCAAATTATTTGTTCATTTTTCTAGCAAGTAAAAGATTGTCGAGCAAGCTAAAAAAAATTGAAACTTTTTTGACATCCTACAAAAAAATAAGCGTCCAATATGGCGACAAATATTAAGTCAGAAACAAGTCTACCAACACAACAAAAAAGCCCTCCAAATTATATAACGTTTTTCGATCGACTATCTTAAACGTTTTCAAATTTCGAATACCGCTCATTTTACAACTTTTTTTATAATAGAATGGTTGATACATAATAGACGACATGTTTTTACACAGGGATGAGAATAATCCATTTTATTAGTCGAATCTCAAAGTGAAATCAGCACGAGATTGCAATTTCTGATATATCACAACATGGCGCCGATTCCTCGTATGGTCAGATAAAGAATATTTTATTATTTTATCCCCATTGTGAGGATTATATGAAATGCTTTAATCGCCACGGCTATCCTATTCAAGATAAATATTATTCATACTAATAGATTTATCATTTCTTATTGAATTGATGACATCTCGTTTTGAAAGGATTTATCATAGTTCAAGTTTGCCATTTGAAAGTTATTTACTGAATAATATTTCAATTCAAATAGACCACTGACTTATACTCATTTATATTCATTTGTGAACGTTAAATGTTGCTATTTAAATGCCATTTGCACATAAATATCGTACACTTTATAAAGTAAAATGATAAAACTAGATCGCTTGGTAATCTATACATAAAATATAAATAGATTTTTTTTTCATATTTTTTTCCGATAGTGAAACATTTCAGCGATGTAAACACTTTTCACGATGAATTTATTTTTACGAGTTTTTGGTTGTCGATTGTTTAATGTATCAAACATCCAGCCATACATCATTGAATTAAAGAAAATCAGCAGATGTTCAATTCAAATCGCCAATCTCCAGAGTAAGCGCACTCTTGTTGGCCGCCAGGGAGGTACATTGCATATTTAAATTGGTTGGGATGTCTCCCTGAAAAAAAGTCTCCCTTTCGAAAAGTATGAGCGTGTGATTCGGAACTGGAGATCGCGAGCTTAAATACCACAAATGCAAGATTAAAAAAATAAAGACGAAGGATTGGTTACCCGATGGGTTGTGCGTTTAGCTGACTACTAATACTCTGTCAAATCTGTCAAAGTAAGGCTTCACGCGGAATGTATACGCAGTGTGTGTATTCACGAGATATTTTTGACGTCATGACATTCTATGTATTACTAAGATTTTATTTATTATAATTAACACAAAACTTGATAAAAATATTGCAAGTTATATGAGGCAAAAGATTTGTAGCAAAAATAAATATATTTTTTTTTTCTAACATTTTTATGTTGAACAAATATTGTTACAATTCGTGTTAGATATAACAACTTGTATTGAAATAATTATTATGTTTGTTTATTTATAGACTTCAAATGCAATTGCAAAAAATTGCAATTTAAAATATTTAATTTTAACTCACCAGTGATATTCTGTTGTCGATGTCTGAATTATATGAATAGAAATATAAAGTAGTTTGTTAGTTTTCATAGTGTTGAAATCAATTTCCATAAATATGCCAGCTTTATGTTATTAAAATTACACCGAAATACATGTTCATATTGTATCAGTCCATTTACTCATATTTTCCTGTAGAGATCTCACTCTGTGGAAATCAAAATGTTCCACTTACGTACCGGATATTATTTTTGAATAATAGTTGTGTGTAATGTTGACGTTTATAAAAAAATATTCACAAATAACATAACATTACAATGAAAAATGTGAATCGAAAGGTTTCGAATTTATAATAATACAGTAGTTGATCTCTCTTCTTTCACTATGGGACCTTAATATGAGGAAAATTTATCAATTCTCTTGTAAAACATGATACGCTTGTCAGCAATATGATGTTATGTGCCCGAAAACTATAACCCGAAATATTTTACGAACAAATAGACGTAGAAATGTATTATTATTTTTGTTTTGGCTGAATACGACCATTTTATGATAGTTTTTGAGTTGTTTTTTTTTTGTATGCGTTAAAATCGTCCCTTTGTTGATCTCGATATTAAAAATTTATTGCATATCGATGTCTTGAAAGCAATTTTGTTGAATCTTAATTTAGAAAATGATTTATTGATATCGCCTTGTTGTACTATGCTATATGCATGTCCAGTATTAATTTGATAATTCAAAGATATTTTATTAAATGGAAAACACGTCTCAAAATTTTTAGTCTCTATATTCGTATCTGAGACCTACACTGAAGAATATATGCATATATTTTTTATACCATGTTTGCTTCCAACGCGGAGCATATGGATCTACACATTGTGAAGATATCCACTCCGAAAGAGGAGTATATGGATATCAGCAATGTGAAGACGGCTTGACAGATTATTTTTCACGAGAATTGATTGTCAGACAATTACTCAACCCAATGGGCAACCAGTCTTGCATTCTCAGATTTAAAAAATCCGGCAGATGGGGATTCAAACCCACATTCCCCGGATCGCAAGTCCCACACGGTACCAACTACGCTACCGGGGAGACAGAACTGAAAAATATAATAATCAATAATATAATTTTGCTTTTGGTGCTTAGATCTCTAAAAAGTGTGTCATTCGTAAATACCTCTGCAAATAAATCGTTTAAAATGTGTTTTTATATCAAAATAATCGCATAAACAAATATTATACCAAAATAATCAGTTTTTACACTTTCCTGTAAAATTTTCAAATATGCACTTTAAACCATCGATATGCGGTATTATTTTCATTAAATTTTGAGCCATAAAATTGTCGTCAAAAAGTCAATATTTACATTCCATTTTACTAGTGAAAATTTTAATAAGAGCCTTAAAATATACGTTCACTGAAAAAATATTATAAATGGATAAATCTGTTGTTAAAATTTAATTATTTTTGCGGTTACAGTTTTGAGTTTATCTGTCTTTTTTATGTACGAAAGTCGAGAGCCTCCTGTATATTATGAGTTTTTTTACAAATGCATGATTTTATTCTATACTAAAAATATCTCAGTCTTTTGAAGTGTACAATAGTTATCAAAATGTGCTAAAGTTGAATATACTATTGAGAGTGGAGAGTGGAGGACTTAACTCTCACATAATATAACAAATTTTACAGGAGGCAAAAAAACGTTTAATTAATGATTTTGAGCCATAGTCAAAACAATACATTAGCAAATAGCTGGTGTTTTATTTACTCAGTATGATTTTAGTTTAATAAGGTATTTAAGAAAAACTAATAAAAATGATTAAGTGAAAGCCTTTTTTCGAGGTCGTAAATTGCACAATTCATCCTTACTTTAAATTTAAAAGGTAATTTAGACACAAATTAGGCATTTTCAGTATACATTCTTTCGATAGGATGTGTATAAGTCATATACATTCTGATCATCGAATAAAAGTCATTTCGTAAAATAAAGGGTTTCGTCCTTTTTCCTTACCTCAGTTTATATATTAGTGATACCTGAAGGAGATTATCATTTAATTTTCAAAAATATAATACAATAATATATCTGTTTATAAAAATAACCATACTTTATTTATGCAACTCAATTTCATACAAATTGTTTGTTGTGAAAATGTTGTATTATACTAAAAAATGTGTTTTTAAAATTCACTATAAATAGCGATTAAATGATGAGAATTCAAAACGTACAAATTAATTGGAAGTATTCGATGTTGTTTCAAAGCAGAGGTGCTTTAATTATGAAACTTTGAAAACATATTTGATCGGGTACATACCTTTAGTAATAAACACACCAACTGTAGAACATGTTAAGACTAAGTTGCCTTTAACCCGCTGGTAAAATGCTTCTCAAATTGTTTTAAATAAATAAATTTTCTTTGAGTTTTTTTATTTTGGCATTTACTTTAAAAATATTGAATTTATGTTGGACTGTTATAATTGAAAATGGCATTTAATATAAAACTTATTAAGAGAAAAAAATAAAGTCAATATCGGTTTATTTATCAAATGGTTATCATATCATGAAATGTATTACTAGGCCGCGGGCACGATAGCAGAGCAACGGCGACAAAGCGACCGTAACAGAGATGCAAAATACCTATAAAAAGGTGACTGAGAAAATTCGGCAACGCAACAAGACGTTGTCGTCACAACAACTTGCTTACTTGGACACTCATCTCTTTATAGCTATTTAGCATCTCGGTTTCCGTTGCTCTGTCGCCGCAGAATCTATTGCGCCGGTGGCTTTATACGGAAAAGTACCTATGAATAAAAAATATGTTTTTTTCTTGACAAACAAGATTATTCTAAACTTAAGCATTTCCAATTTAATTTTGTATGGCTAACATTGCCAAGAACGGATATATTTGTGTTGATATTATATTATATATTTGTCTTTCCGGTGGCTAAGTGATAAGCATCCATGCTTCAGTGTCATAGGTTAGTGAGCCAAATCCAACAGCTACATAGCATAAAAACAGCTGATGTTTTCGATTTTTATTCAAAACCATGAAAGTATGTTTAAATTTCATACAACGCAACCTTCCCAAGCCATTATACAGTCAGCGTAATCTTTTCACGTAATTGTTTGACTTTTTGAGATTTCTTGGGCCTGTCCAAATAAATGACTATCATTAATTTTATTTGTTTTTAACTTATGTAAACTGAGTGCGTGGCAACTTAAGTCTTGGGTAATATATATTATATTTTACTCCGAGACATTTTCACAGAATACATATATATGTATTGATATCGTGTTGAGTAAATAAAACTCTTGTTTTAGTTTATGTGCACTTTAGGATTGTTTGTATTTAATATTTTGAACCTGGTCCAAAATCATTAAATGTACGTTTTTTGTACCTTCTGTAAAAATCTGTGTAGATTACGTCTTTTTTTCCATCTACAGTCGATAGTCGAAGTTAAAAAAGTTCGTGTTGACCTAAAATACTTTTTTTTTTAAATTTATTAGATTTTAAGAGAAGATATGTCTTTATTTGATAAAGAATAAAACACTCTTGTAGGTATAACTTAATTATAAAAAAACATCAATAGATATCTCTAGTGCGAAGTAGTGCTTTCAAATTATTAACCAGTGGCATATAGTGAAATGTTAATCGTAAAATTGTGAATATTTAATATATATATACAACTATATTACTTCTCGATATTAGAGCTCCGTGATAGTCTGATTAATATTAAATTTAAGGACAGAATGGGTAGATGGAAGGCAAATTTAGTAACCATAAATAAGTATGTATTGAATAAGCGACATTTGGTTTGTGGTAAAATATTGATATTTTTTTAAAATAAAATTTTGTTTGTTTGATGTGGATTAAATATATTGTAGTTTAGTTTGTAAAACGCTGTAATTGGGGGTTGTTAAACGTAGGAACAAGAAATATCTACGATGATTGTAAATTTGTTGGTAGGGTAGCGGAGCAGGGCGGTGGTAAATACAAATTTGCCAAGTTGTTTGTAGCGAGGCGGTAACCATTTTGAGCAAACTTTCAAAATATTCTCTCGCTGCGAGGGAAGCAGACGCGGGGGTGTAGAAACAAAGTCAAACACGCTATGAAAAGTTACCAGCTTCTTTGGTGAGAGCACACAACCATGCGTTACGTTGTAATAGTTACCGCCATGCTGCGGGTCGCAAATTTACAGTTGAAATTTATTTTTATTCCGAAACGGATTCAAATATTTAATTAATGATTTATTTTAATTAGAGAGTGTATAAACACCCAGTAGTAATATACTAACTTTATTTCGTAAAAAATCGTTAGAATTACTTGGAAGCTAAAAGCTCGGTATTGGATACCAATTGAAAAAGCTTTCTGTGTATCGTTCATTGATTATGGCTTATGATACAATTTGAAACGTAAGACGTTGCTTATTAATAAATAACACAAAAAATAATAACACATCCCAGGTTCGAGCTTTGAAATTTGCCAGAGATTAATGTAGTAGGTGTATAGACGTAAATAAAAATTAAAAACAATTGAATTATGCCAAATTATTAAATAATTTTTTTATTATAGACTACTTGGACAAGCTTAAAATGGAATGCGATAATTTTTTTATATTTTAATTTGAATTTTATTTTGTTCAAAATTTTATGATCTTAAAAAAACGTGTAGATATTTTTGTCTCCCTTTAGATAGGTTATTATCTCCCACTTTTCTTTATGATTTTTATATTATAATGTTATTAAAACACGATTATACAAAAAAAAATTCAAAATAACAAAAAATCTATTTAACTGTAGGCCATAAATTATTTGTTTACTTATTCATCGATTCTGCGAGCTATGATATCTAATTAGTGGAATATATAATAATGAAAATCATAAGTTCAATGTTTTCAACATATATGATATAATTATAAATTATGTACATAAATTGGTACTCCTTAATTTTGAGAAAAAGATGGGACCTTTGGCTTAGTAAATATTGAAAAAAACACATTTGAAAATATTGCACAGATTAAAAAGACACTGTATCGTGATATCAACTGTGGAATAAAGAGAACGTAGCCCTCAGTTTTTTTGTTCGATAATCACAATCCATACAACTTAATTAACGTTCTATCAAAAAGATCCAAGCTAAAAAGCCAAATTTGTATCTGATTTAGGCTCTTAAGTTCGCGACAGGAAAGAGAACTTCCACCACGTCAATTTTATTAGTTACTCATAAATAAATTATTGTATTGAGTAAATAAAACTCTTGTTTTTGTTTTCGTGTATTTAATATTTTGACCCTGGCACAAAATCGTTAAATGGACGTTTTTTGTACCTTCTGTAAACAGCTGTGTAGGTTACGTCTTTTTTCCTTCCATAGTCGATATTGTAGTTGAAAAATTTGTGTTAACCTAAAATACTTTTTAAATTTATTAGATTTCAAGAGAAAATACGTATTTATTTGATAAAGAATAAAATTTGAAATAATTTTGTAGGTGGAACATTAATCATAAATAAATATCAACAGACATCTCTAGCGAGAAGTAATAAATGACTTAATTGCTGAGTATGGAGCTTTCATATCATTAATCAGTAGTATATTGTAAAATATTTATCGAAAAATCTTGTATATTTTATTACTTGCATACTTTCAATTAGACAATTTTTTCCGTTGAACTTGAATATTTTCTTCAGTAAAAAGCCACGCGTTTTTTTCGCGAAACACTTACTTCATTCTTATAACTGTAACACCATTACACGATAGAACTGTTTTTTGATCGTGATTAAAACGAATGATAAACACAAAACTACGCAAAAAATGCTTTTTTTTTAATTTAAAAAAAAAGCTTTCATTATTTTACTTTCAAGGCGCGATATTATTTGGTGAAGTATTCGGGTCTTTGTGTGCATATGATACATATTTAGTTTCTTTATTGAACGAAGAAAAAAAAAAACAATGTAACCTTCAGTTTTTTGAAATATTTTTTCAATAATCCCGACGTGTACAATTTAATAGACGTTCTATCAGATGGATATGGCCACAAATACCAAGTTAGTATTTAAATTTAGCCATTAAGTTTGAAAATATGATGACTTGTTAAATTTACGACTTGGAAAAAAGACTTCTACCTCATCAATTTTATTGATTTTTCTTAAAAAACTTATCAAATTATTATCAGAATAGATACATAAAATACTAGTTTTAGTCTTTATGCACTTCAAACTTTTGTCTATTTATTATTTCGACTTTTGCCTAAGATCATTTAATATACGTTTATGTGCCTTTAGTCAAAATTATTTCGTTTCTGTAGTCGATACATTAAAAAATATTTAACAAGACTCGTTATTATTGATATTATAGTTTAAAAATTAAAGCAGTAGGCAATTTTTTGTCAGAATTCATTATATTGAAATATTATCGCACATTATATTTTACAGTTTCATTATTTCGTTTTTAAATTTATCATAAATTTAGTAAACATATTTTTGATTTTAGAAGACTTTCTGAAAATCTGGTTTTGGCGTTTGTTTAAACATGTCTGGATTGAAAATTTTGCCAAAAAGCTTTTGATATCCTTGCATTTTGTTAAACTGGAAATGGTAGAATCCTTTTAGTCTTTGCTTTCCCTCCAAGCTGCCTTTAAAGTTTTTTTATATCCGTGATTATTTGATCCTTATACTAAAACGTAGATTATTTTATATCTCAAGATAATCTTATAGTTCAATTACGTCATATTATTCTCCCTATATATTCGTGCTAGCCATTTTTTTACGCCATGCTTGCTGCCAAATTGGAGCATAATGCATCTACACAGTGTGAATATTTCCATTCTGAAAGTAAAATATACGGATATCCGCAATGTGAAGACGTTTTGACGGATATTTTTTTTGCGAAAATTATTTTTCAAACAATTGCTAAAATCAATGGGAATCCAGACCTGCATTTTTAGGTTTTTTTAAATCTCTTAGGTAGGGAATCAAATATGGATTGTTAGATACGCACGCTAATTGCTACGCTATTGGGGTAATTATTCGACCAAATAAAGTAGATGTGTCGTTACGATTTTTTATGTTGAACTAGAAACATTTAAAACTATAAAACGTATTTTTTTTATCTTAAAATACTTGTGATTAAAAATAACTCACAAGTTCTCTTAAAACTTAAAAGGTCTTTTATCTTTATTAAAAGAAGCAAAGATGCAGGACTAGGACTAGCTAAAGCAATTAGCTGACGACAATTTTTTTCTCTGTAAAAAGTCTGTTCATATTGCGAAGATGTATATACTTCTTTTTTGGTATGGAAAATTTCACAAATCCGCGCGTCCCACTTTATATATACCACTAAATATCAAGGTATCAATCGATATCTTTTGAAAAAAGGAAAGTATTTTTGTGTTCAAGTTCTAGTCATAGTTTTTATTTTCAGTCAAATTTATTACTGTCTTGCTCGTCGCTTCGTACCACAATTAATTCATTAGTGTTTATTTATTTTGATGAGATGATAAATGAAGACTAAAAAGTTCTAGCACTGAATCAGTTTAGCAGCCTCGAAGCTTATTTTTACTAAAGAACCTATGGCTTCTGTATTACATATGTAATATAACAGCTGGTTGTAGTAAAAAAAGTGATTTTGATGCTATTTTATTTAACCTCAATTTTTATATCGCAAGCAAAATGAAATAGATAAAATCATTCGTACATAACAGCCTACTCTAAGTGTTAACATACCAATTCACCAATTTTTTGTTGCTTCTAAATATTTGACTTGATTGGAATAGTCTTATCATATTATTATGACGTATTTGAGTTATGATGTTGAGTAGACGGTTTGTGGTAATTTTTTTTTATTATACTATTACAATTAGGAGTTTATTGCGTCATATACAAATAACAATTAACAGATTAAGCCCCGGTTCGGTTGTTATACGGTTTTAAAAAAAGATTCTCTGCGCGGCTAAATGCGTTAATTTTATACAGCAGTTTTGGTCGTTTTGATAAGGTAAAAAAAAGAAACATTTCCGAATGGTTATTTCTCCTTTTCCGCCCTTCCAAATTACCACCTTGGCCAACAGTTGTTCATTATTACCACGCCGGGTCAACGAATAATGCTAATTTGGTGAATTAACAAAATGTTTGGTGGGCATACCGCCGCCTGCCGCTAAGTCGAATTTTCGACGGCGACCGCGCTGCCAATTAAATTTAAAATGCAAATCATGGAGATTTTCTATCGCGATAAAATATAGGCTTCGCTGGGACCCCTGGCGATAACGTTTAACCTCCGAGAGAAGGACGAATAGTACATTAGGTTAAGGAAAACTACACAAAATAACCAGCTATGGACATACCCGAATAATCAATGTTACAAATTGGAAGATGAAAATAATTGACATTGAAAGTGATTTTGAAACAAAAGACATATGTTGATGATAGCATGATATTGTCTCAATATATTAACAGTGTGGATCTATCTTAAAAAATACATATGTATAAGCAAATAATGAGGGTTGAATTAATTTTGCGACCTGCAATAATGATTTATTCAGAAAACTGCTGTTAGTTATGGATCTGAAAAATATTGTTATTTGACTAATATATCATATTATATTATATAAAATTCATAATTTATGGGTAACTTGATTTAAAAGACTGTGAATAATTCCATTCGTATTTTTTTGACTTAAATTTTTACGTGTTAAAAACATTAAAAAATATTGGCTTAAAGCATTTAAAGCAGGAATATAACTCAAACTATTAATATAATATTTATAAATAAGAAAAATATATAGGTAGGTGAAATTAATATTGTAGAAGTAGCAGCAAATAATAAAAATAAATTAAAAAATGAAATACGAAAAAAATAGTCTTCCGCAAAAATTAGACAAATTAATCAGACCTATACCTATTTTAAAATGATATACAAAAGTATCCATATAAACTCACTCCCACACAGATGAAAGGTATAAATGGCAGGGGCAATTTCGTTGAACATCACAATTGCTCTTATCATTGGCATGACTATTGGCAGGTTAGTTCTGCACTTAGGAATAAAAATCAGCTGATCTCGATTTATCAGGTAGTTATCAAAGACATCAATATTACTCAAAGTAACAGAGTTATCAACTAGACTAAGGGTAAGTCGAAAAAATGCGTCGCCAAGTATTTATTTCTGCTTAGTTTAAGCCACAATAAAAAAGGCATGCCTTAAATGAAAGCAGTTGGATAAAATCACGGATATTATCCATATACCTACAAGTAAAGAAGTCTCAGAATTTTATTCTAAGCTCTCTCCACTATGAAGTCGTATTACAACTAATTTGGAGCCCAGACATCAATCCACTGTCTAGCCTACTTCAAACATATGAATCATATCGAGTATCTTGAGTACTGCAAAACATCTTAAAAGATCCTGGACGCACGCAAAACGAAATCCTATTTTAAAGGTTTTTATAAATTCTTCCATCGCATGCTCATTTTATGTGTTATCCTCCACTCTGTCATATTAAATAACGCAATAAGTGAAAAAACCCCATTTTTCCATGACATTAATTTGATAGTTTGAGTTGATATTAATCCAATTAAAGCGGTTTTATTACTTGAAAATATATTTTAATACTTGGTATTTGTATTTATTATTAAATATCGTACTAAACTTAATCAAGCTGTTCAAAATACTGTAAAAATTATATACTGCATTCGGACTCGGAAGAGAAAATATTTACAAATTTTAGATTTCAATGAATTCTTAGTAGTATGAATAAAATTACATTTTCTAAACTGGTTTCCATTATCCGACCCTGCTACAATTCTATTTTGGTCGGATAAGCGAAACTATAGTATATCTTACGTACACACGTGCCATGTGCCACGTGCTAGTAAAACAGCGCCCTTTGCGACGCGTGATTCTGAACACTTCAGGTTGTTTACCATGGGTCAAGATTAAAACGTAATTAAAAATAACTGCACATACGGCAATACTACTACAAAATACTAATAGTTACATTAAAATACAGTAGAGGGAGTGAGAAATTTGTTAATATACTGGTTAATTTATCCTGAATTAATTTTCTACGCTGTTATACATTGGCGGAAAGTCATTAAATGTATTGAAATAACAATAAAACTTCTTAAATAGTAATATTCCAAAAACAGTTTATAAATAATTAAAACAATGGTTTGATTTCATACTTTTTTAAAGGAAAGTGTTTTGAGAAGTGAACATTTTTTATTCATTTTGGTTAAATAATTTATTATGAATTTTTAAAAAGCTCTTGTTGGAATTGACGAGATACACTTCGATGGCTTAAAGCTTAAAGGGAAAAGTTGATGAGTCTGATTTTACTTGAAAATGATTTAATAATACCATTTTGCTGCATCACGATGAATGGATGTCTCGTTTTAATTTGACAATTCGAAGTTATTTAAAGATGTCGAAAAAATGTTACAAGAAAATTTGAAAACTTCATTCGGATCTGGGATCTACACTGAAAAATTTATAATTCTAGTATTTTGTATTCAAATGTGTTTTATTATACCATATTGATCGTAAAAATAAATAGAAAAGTGATCAGTTTTTACACACTTCTATAAATTTTTTAACAATGGACTTACCAAGTTTGTACTTTAAGCCATCGACCATTCAAGGAAGGACCACGTATCCACAGCCATTGTTTGAACCGCCTGTTTGTAAAAGTGAAACAGTAATTTAAAATATATCATTGATTAGATAGAAAAAAATATAGTGATACTGTGGACACGTACTTACACGTGAAGCTTAATAAAAGCTTTCAATAATACGTTGATTTATCCGCGAATGACTGACTCCGTAGGAAGTATAATTTGTTTAAAATGCGAGTGAGAGACGGTTATAACTTTTTATGTAAATTGGAGCGAAATGGTGAGTATAAACTTGATAGAATACAATTATGGAGCAGGTTGAATATATCTGATTTAAAACAATGTTAAACTGACAAGGGTATAAAAAAGCCTCAATAATATGTCGTAAATTACCCTTGTAAGTGTACCATTATGCTTGCGAGGAACAAAAAATAATAATTTAAATACTTAAAGTTTAACAGAAATTACGGTCTCGTGATTTTATATGCAAATAAGCTTTAAAACTGGAACACTTTTATTACAGGAAAATCTCTTTCAGTAGGCCATATCCTCTGGGGAATTTCGCGAAAGATCCAATATAAAACATAATTTTCACGTCCTGAAAGAGTCAATCTGCTCTCAAAATTGGAATATTGCCGATCGTAATCATGCATTTCCTCTGCAGAATCCCCCCGTAATATAAAATCATCGATGGGATTTCCCCGACGTCTTGTTTTCATCAGATTTTCTTCGTCTTCCGCCTCGTCATCTTCGCCGCTTTTTATTATCTTTTTTAATAAATTAATATCCACACACTCAAGAGAGTTGAGTGACAACCTATTCTGATAATGTCATACATGAGCTTTATTTTATATAAGATTTTTGTACTAAAATGAATGTAACTAAATCAATTAACGCATGTAGACTATGTTCAAATACAATATAAATTATTTTTCACGCAGATATGATATAGTATTATCATCCGCGATTCAAGATTTAAAACCGTTTATAATCACAAGTTCTATTGTCAAGGTTAATAAAATAAAAAAATAGTCTTTTGACTTGAAGGGAAATCGTGTCTATATGCTCTACTTTGAGAGCGGATATGGAAAAAAAGAAGTTGTCATTACGATAGTATATTCTATTTTTTTTTTGTGAAATTTTAAAGAATTTTATAGGAAAGACATATTTTTGAGATTAACTAATTACTACGATAAAATTGAAAACAAATCTATATTAGCTAAACATTTGAATGATTCGCTTTAATTAATAAATTTCCCATTATACATCAATTTTTTTTAAATTTTCCTTGTGTAATTCTAAAATTGCTTTTTAAATATAACGTGGCTTGGCAATTTATATAAATATTTAATTATCATGGAAAACAAGAGTATGGTCTATGATTTCAAATAATTGTCGTTAACGATAATAAACCAAAAGTCTTAAAGTTTGCAACAAGAAAACTTAATAAATCTGAATCATTATAATCTTGGTATTTTGAAAACTGATAACCTTCAATCAACCTTAAAATTTTAAAGTTAAATTACATCACTCATTACTTGTATACTTTGATATACCTGGTGTTTTGGCAAGCGAACATGTGGGGGATGGTTTTTAACGCGAACGCGCGTGCGCGGGTGAAAGGAAGGTGCTCGGAACGAGGAGGCAGAGCGAAAGGGACGGCGGGGGGTTGCCGGCCGCACCTGCAAAAACAGCCCTGCAAAAGATTTAAAGGGAAAGCCCGGGCGAATGTCGACTGCGGATCCACAATGGGAGCCTAAGACGGAGCCTTCCATATGAATTGAATATATTAGGTGACGGTATGTTGGTTCATTTTACATTCTGGAGCGAAAATATATTTCATGAATATACGAGTGAGTTGAATTACTCAAAGGAATTGCAATGGTGAAAAATCCCCGTACAAACATCGCGGAAGCAGAGGTATTTCGTATAAAATAATATTTATAACAAAAGCCACATCAAAACACGCGGAGAAAATCTTATTTTACAAAACCTAAATTAATTTTAGTTAAGTATTCGTACATATTTTATTTAACGAGCTCACGCACGAACATTAAAGTTAAGTAGCATTACGTACACAAAGGACTTATATGAGTTATTGCCTGAGCCATTTTAATAGATGTTTACTATGAGGTGGAATACAGCAGCTCCTACCAGTAGTGTGATATATGTGAACGACATTCAGCTAGATTTTCATATAATTATTTTATTAAATACATTTTGAACTACATTAAAGACGAATTCTCTACGGTTAGCGCAATTGGTAGCGTGCGTGACTAGCAATCCGGGGAATGCGGGTTCGAATCC
>JAGVSQ010000463.1:28320-39229 GCA_022683975.1 Rhyacophila evoluta | reverse complement strand
AACGTTAATCGCATTTTGCGAATTTGCCAAAAGTAGCCCGCAGGTTAAGTGTTAAAACAATCCAATAAAAACCCACGACCGCGCAATTTTGCGAGCGCGCGTGCTTATTACAGTGGCTGTCGAAAGAACGTTTTTTTAGTAATCTGCATTAGTAACATTTTTTTATTAATCTTATTTCGTTTAATATTAAGTTTAGTTGGAACCAACCTGCGTGAAAAAGTCCGTGGATGTAACTTATTACTATGCGAAAATTGTCATAAAAGTTGCATATTTACGTAGTTTACCTTTAACAGTCTGACTGTGAATCAGGTTGTTTCCATATGAGACATTCACTGCAAATCCTTCATCTTGTGACAAGTATTTCATTCGTACGCAGCCTGAAAATAATTAATATTAGTCGAATACAATACACTGAAACTGCAAAAAGGGTCAAAAACCTCGTTTAGAATTTTTTTACACCGTCTTTTTCATAAATATGTATATAAATGTATAGGCTGTGGAAAAGCAAAAGAACCACGCATGAAATTTTTTAGAGAAGGTACAAAAATGCCAAAATCAAAATATTTACACACAATAACAAAATTGCACGAAGACTTATATTGGAAGTTTGTTTACCCAATCTGATATTAATTAAGCTATTTAAGAAAAACCGATAAAATTAATGTGGTGAAAGTCTTTTTTCCTAGTCGCAAACTTTTCTCCATCCTTCCCTCCAAAGGCCATCCTTCTTTTAGTATTTAATTCAAGTTACATTTAAGTACTTATTTGACGTTTGCAGCTTACATCCTCTTGAAAGAACGTATATTAAGTTTTATACATTGTAATTATCGAAAAAAGCATAATGATCAAACTGAGGGTTACGTCTTTTTGCTTTTCTGCGGTCCATCTATAAAATATATCGATTATATATCTAGTAAATATTAAAATGTGTGCATATATATACACACGTCTTAATTTTTGCTCCTTTGATAAGATTTACATTGATTTGTGTGATTGAAATATAGTGAAAATTATAAAGCCTACAACTGTGACGTGTTGATAAAAATATGAATACATACGTATTTTATGCATTAAGATATGTAATAAGAGTTTTTATTATTTGTGTGATGTCATTGACTACTAAGAAATTGGTAACAAGTTCTTGTAGTTGATTAAGTGAAAGTGGTACCTGGTCCTCCGAGGTCTACGAAGGTGAGATTGAAGTCCATGCAGCAAATGCACGAGGGGCCATCGCATAAACAGTTCCTCTGCCCACCTGGAGGCGACTCGCTGTCACTCTCAGCTCGCAGCTCTGGGCTTTTCCCTCCGATTGTCCATTCTATCAAATTTGTCACGATGGAAAAAGTATGAAATCAAATACTTATATTTTAATATGTATCATATCATAAATGGGTGTTCCGAGTATCATTTCAAGAGAAAGAGCTCGCAATGTATGTAATTTTGTTGTATCTCCATTGCAAACAAAATAAATATAGTAGGTCTTTCTGAAAATGTTAAAAGTAATAGGTTCTGATTTTTTTTTACAAAATATAAGAAAGTCATAAGGCATTGACTATGATATTTTAATATATATATATATATATAAATATATATGTAGATTGACATTATGTTATTATAGGTTCAATACTGATTAATAATATTGAAAAAAAGTAATCATGGGTAAGTCGTATGGTTGATTTAGTCGTAGGTGCACTATTATATATTATGTTTAATAATGTCAACCGATGGTTTTTTAAAAAAATATTGTTCACTGGTCGCATTTGTTTCCGTTTGAATTTTTGTACATTTACATTAAAGTTATGTGTTTTAGATAATTAATAATATTGAAACGATTTGTTCTATTTTTTAATAATAATTTCGCTTTTGGCGTTATTAAGGTTAATTACAGTTTTTTGTTATAATTTTTATATAAACAGTAGGAATATCAATTTATTAATGATATATTTCAGTAATCGTTTTTATAAAGCCTATAGCCCTGATGATACGCACATATTTAAGTTTCAAGAAGATTTAAGGTTGATATAATAATATTACATATTAGTTAAATATAATGTAATTAAATGACAATAAACATAACACATGTTGCCTTAATTTTTTACAGAATCAATGACATTTTTCTCCATTTCATGTAATACCGTTTGAAAGATACTGGATTAGAGAGTTTTGTAGATGAATCAAATAAACAGCGTAGAGCCGCCATTTGCGTATCAAGAATAAAATTATTGTGACCGCGAAACTTTCATCGAACATTTTGTTCATCTCATGTTTGCCCTACTTATAACCGACAGAAAACAGCCTGTTTAAAATGTTTGGTGGTTATTTCATTATAACTATTTACATATATATTAAACGAAAGCCGCATTATTATATCAATATTTGACATTTCTATTATTGAATGATTCCTCACAAATTTAGTTTACAAATTTAAATTACAAATATTCAAAATGCAGGTTTCCAGTTAATAATGTTTTTTTTTATTTTAAGTGTTTGCAAAATATTCTCAAAGATTCTTAAATTTTTTGTTCAATAAATGGCACATATTGTGAAACTAGTAATCAGTAAATATTTACGTTGAAAAGATCACATAAAATGTTTCAATACGATTTTTTTATCTGATAGTCTTTCTATTAAATTACATACAATTGACAATTTTCGACTAGCGTTATAAAACAACAGTTAATGTATATTTAATAATGACTTGTACTTCCTGATCATACGATATATTACATGTTTTAACTCTGGTGAAAGTTTTGTAAAATTTGATGTTGACAGTTATGACGCTACAATAAAATCACATGTTTATATATTTTTTATAAAAATGAAAAGTGTTAACTGCCGTATAAAAAAACAATTTTATTTTATTTTAAATTATGTAGACTACATTAAGATTTTATTAACATGCAATGCTTAATTAAAAACTTGAATATCTTGAATTGAATATATTGGTAATAGCTTAAATTAATATAAAATATTTATAAATTTTTTGTTTTTATTTTAAATCTTAATGAATACGGATTAAAAATATAAAATAACGACTTTATAAAATGTTTTATGAGTTTGTTCATACAGTTAAATAATATTATATGAGTCATAAGCACAAAGAAAGGATGAGTGACAAAGAAAACCGGATCTTCCAGATATTTTTTCATGCGTTCAACGACTTATTCCAAAAACAAAATGCCTTATTGGTAGTGTTATATCAACTTAAAATACAACTATAATAATAATGACGATGAAAAAAGCATTAATAATTTACTCGTACTAATAAATTTACAGGAAATATTATTCCTATTCTCTTGCTTTAAGCTCACGACGAATCGTTTTACTTGAGCTTTTAATTACAATCGACGATATTTTAATTCGGATGCTTTAATTTACTATTCAACATAATATATCAATTTGTGATGAAAATTCTTCATTATTAATCAAAATTAATTATTTTAATTCACAGTTTTGCTCCTAAATCTATTTTACGCAAGTAAAACATTATATCACAGATGTTTCTGATAAACAAAAATAAGTCTTTTTTATTTTTAAAACTGCAATCACCCAGGGATTGGAGGGTTTTATTTTGTACACAGTAAAATATACATATATATAATTAATATAATTATGAAATCGTAACTCACCAATGAGATCAGCGGATTCGGTGGATGACACAAAACAGCTGAGTACAACAGCCGTTGCAATGAGCACTCGTTTGTAATCAAACATTCCGTAGTACTTTGCGTTATAAAAAAATCTACACAGTACAATCCTAAATGAGAAGCAGCGCGACAATTAGTTATTAGAGCCGGCTTCCAAAGAAGGCGAGCCGACCTATTGAGATATGAAAACCAGGATGCGAAAGAGTCCTCACAAGGAATCACGGGCCAAAAGAAAACTATAACGAATCGACTGCACTTTAGAAAGTTTGAATTTGTATTCTAGATTGAACCGAAAAGTGTAGTGCAGATAAATGGTTGTCCGCTGAGAGGACTGTTGCAATGTAAGTCCAGCAAGTGACTTGGCGGCAGACTGAGCTCCCCTTTTCCTCGCTGGCTGCAGAAATTGTCCTCTTTAACAGCGTCGGCAGTCAACAGTCGCCGGTCGACAGTCAATACTGACTCTGACATCTTTTCGAATAAAGCAAGCCTCTCACCACAGATTTATCGTGAGTCATAATATCGGGTGATAGCGCATCTGTACCGCGTAATTTTGCAAACACGATTTATTTCATTACAATAACTATGAATAATGGTCAACGAAAAGACTGCATTTCTACTGAAAATAAAAAGGTTTTTAAAATAAGAGTGTAGTAATTAGCAATAACTATTATGTTGTAGTTGTCAACAATATTTGGATATGCGATGAGAACTGTTATTTTGTTTGAATAAGAAATGTATTTAGTTTCAATTTAAATAAAATGTAAAAAGATAATATGGTGTTGTATAGATTAAATGAAGATATAGCTATTTCGCTGAAATATGACAGTATTTAAAAATTTTATATCATTTAACACCTTTTTTGTGTCCCTATTTAAATATAAATAGTAGAGGTAATAAAATATATGTTCACTGTGACAATGTGTTTCATTGAGTTTAAATTATTTTTAATTGGCATGGAACTTTACATGCATAAATATCTGTATACTGTATAACAATTAATCAGGATTAAAAAATGATTTTAAACAACATGTATCTTCTTGAGGAGGTAATTCATTTATGTATTTCTAGCAAAAACATGCAGAATTTTACTAGCATCTCTTACTTATTACTTTATTAGTGTACTGCAACCTTTAAATCCGTTGGTTCTTCAACTAACACTGATAAACGGAGAATATATTTTGTGCATATACATATACGAGCCAGTTTATACCATATTTACTGTATTTACACAATACATATTTATAATATATATGACATAATGATTGTGAGGCATAATCAATCAATAAGTATATTGAAAACGAAATTAGATTATTTTAAAACATGGCATGGATTACCAAATTAATACAAGATCAAATTCGGTGCCTAAAAGATTAAAAAAAAAACACTATGAAATGTTATAGTTACAGCTTTTACCTTAAAAAGGTATTCAATAGAGCAGTGATCGCTAAACCGTCGCTCGCGAGCTATCGAAGCTCGCGGTAGCATTTTCGTTAGCCATCTTGAGAAATATTTATTTTTATATAAATTTACTTCTTCTATGTTGCATATGAACAGGTTATAATCGTATCAATAGGTAAATATATACTCTATATAGGCTTCTACATGGATAAGTTGACAATTATTCACCAACTCATAATACATTGTCATAGTATTGATTAAAATTATAATACGACATTTTAAGTATTGTGCTGTTTCCAACGAGATGGACTACAAATAATCGAAAAATTTAACAAAGAGCCTTTCCGCGCAGAAGCATGTGAAGATATTTATGTCAATTCTGTAAGGGTTTTATGTACTCTCTGTTATAAATTTGATATTGTAAGGGTTGTTATAAGGACGGATGGTCTCTGTGTGGAGATGATAAAAATTAGTCGCAACATTCAAAATGACTAGACAGAATGCTTTACAAATTAAATGTTGATGCCGAGGTTATTGAATTAAATTACGAGCAAGTGAATATAACAGAAATATTATATTTATCATTAAAAAAGGTTTTTTTTTTCAGTCTTATCTGCAAAGATCTCCGCGTTATCCATATATTTTTAAAACTTTGCGTTCTTTAACAAACATTGATAATGTACACGTTATGGTGCACTAATATTAAATTTTGTATAATGTATGGACATTATAATTTCGAGAGTATTTATAGGTAAGCTTGTATTTTGCGACTATTTTACGAATTCTTAAAAGTACCGTTTGGCGGTAGCCATATAATCACATAATACTGGAAAAATAGCGGGAAAGTTCAATGTCGTGATAACAAAATTATGTTAATGGTTAAATTAAGTATATACTTCCTGTGAAACTTGAATTCACTAAAAGATTTTTTAAAAGCTCAGATTTAAGCCGTTTGTCAACTGATGCCAATTGTATAATTCATAACCTCTAATATTTTTTTAACTTTTCAGTAAAGCAAAGTACAAACGATACCAATATTGAAGAAACAAATATTTATTTTAATTAACAGTCGTCACTAATTTAAATAAAAAACAAATTATTTATGCCCCATTATTTTATGTTTATTCACCTGATACAATTGATGTGGCATAAATGATTTATCGGATCCTGATTGATTTTTTAACCAAGATCGCAGATGAACTTAAACTTGATGTAGGTGTTATTTTTTTCTGTATAACAAATGTAGCTCTAATAAATATCAAATTATGACTCAATTAACTTCATTTCAAAATAAGTAATATAAAATTGTAGATTTCGGTTTTCTACGCCACTTTGAATCAGTGGCGTAGAGTAGTTGTGTTCAATTGAAGCTATTATATTAATATAAATATCTTTTTCTAATTTGGGCCTAGCCTGTGTGAAAATTTTAAATTGAAATATATGATAACATTATAATTATTTTTACGTTCAAGAAAACTATACAATTTACAAAGAAAATATAGTGAAAAGCTTAGAAGTAACATTTAAAGTATATAGATGCATGAATTTATACAAGTGAAAGATTTACTAAAAAAAATAATGAGATATTTTCCTCGTTAAATATTTCTAATCACTGTCAAGATCCATTCGTACGTGGATGATAATAAAATTTGAGAACCAGATATTCCTAGAAAGATCGGTGTTACCATATACCAGTCGGTCAATAAATACTTTCTATTTCGTCGTTTGATTTGAGTCACGCCATAAAAACGAAATTTAATAGGTCTTTAGAAATATGTAAATAATAATATTTTAATTATATTGAATAAAATACCTATAAATTGTTACTTTTATGTAGTGTGAGTTATTATGCGTGTTACGTTTTGACATTCTTTGATAAATTCAGGTTTACCTAACATCCTTTATTATTACTATTACGCTGAAAGGATTTTATGTATTCATATACTGTTACAGAATGCCGATATCTTCCTGGCCGAAAGAATTGATTTAAAAAGTAACATAGTCAATTTAAATCGTCATCATTTTAAATAAGAAAAGTGCAATGAAGATTAATAAATTTTAGATAGTTCGAAATTTGATTTATAGAATGTACGCTTAAATTTAAATAATATAACTTGCGAATATTTTGAAAATAATGTAATCACACTAGTAACGGCTTATATAAAAGAAACATTGATGTTTTAAATAAAAGAAAATGATATAGCCGTTAATTCAGGGTTTGTGTATGTTTCAAAACTTTGAGTTCTACCTGTGTTAATGTTTTTGATTACAAATAAATCAGATTAACGCGATGATGATCCGTCAAATGAATTATTATTATTAATGTGTATGTGCACACGAGCATGAGTGCGAGCCGTAGTCAGCCATCAGGTCAATGACCTCTATCAAGGTCAGTGGGTCAACCGTTTCGAAGACACTCTTGGTATGGAATTGACTCTTCTTGTCTATTAAGTAGGTACTGATATTTGTTTAGTGGTAAATTGTAGGCAATGATTGTTTTTTACACATTAGTCATAACAATATAAAAAGTAGTGCTTCAAGTAAATATTTTGTGATGATGAATTACTTATATAATAATAATTATTTATTACCGTGCTAAATAGTACTGATCTAGATTATTAAAAAAAAATTAAAGTGTTATTGCGTATAAATTGTACACGTATAAAAATTACCGTTTGGATGAAAAAAGCTCTAAAATTCCTATCCTTAAAAATATAATTTATATTAACAGCAAAGTAATGTAATTTCTTTCGTTAAGCGAGTATCAAACTGTAAATCGGTATTGTTGATCGAATTTTAAATTCAACTGATTGATTAAAATAAACAAACCGTATAATGCGAGTAGGTATTTGTATTATACAATGGTAGATATTATATGAGTACATAACATCTATTTACTGTTAAAATGTAGCGTGCAGTTTTATCCAAATGCCGTAATACTCAATAAAAATATAAGACAAATATATTACCGTGATTTATTTTTCCATAAATTCCCTTGTTATTAATTCCCGTTACCCGAGATTTATTTTTAATATTTCCCAGAAAAAAAATTGGCCATTTCACTTTTTCTGCTCGTTTTATGTAACCTATTTAATATTATTTTTAATTTCTCGGTGTAATGTCGTTTACTGAATTTCACCCCATTGACTTAAAATTTGAAATTTCTGTTTTGTTTTTGCTTGTTTCATGTAAGTTATTGATATTATTGTAAATTTCTGTATACAACGACATTCCCGAGAACGAGATTTAAAATTTCTCCTTTCCTGGGAACAAAAAATATCTGAGAAACATTATTCTTTACCGTTCACACTGAACAGTAATTGAACTGAGCCATTTTATATAAATATTATACTTTTGTATTTAATAGCTTAGGATGAATTCTAAAAAAATATTATCGAATATCTTTATTTATAGTTGACATAATTTTATGTTACTTCTACTACTACTACTAACATTTTTATAGGATCAATAGATTTGCGAAATAATTACATTTTAGTAGAAATACGTGGCAGCTTAAATTCATGGAAAGAAGAAATTTATATGTATGGGGATGTTTTCATATAAATGAATAAAGCACGATGGTTAATTACCGGTGATGGCGAATGAAATAATGTTTATAAAGTACCTATACTTCTTGGTAATGTACAGACATTAATAAATTATAGAATTTAATATAAAACACATGTTAACCGTGATAATTTTGCATTAAATAAAGTAAGATGTAGTTTTCGAAAAGAAAGTGATAGTACTTCAAGGCATCGTATCTTCTGTGATTCTTATTTACCAAAACAATTTTCAACAACTGTACATTTTTTAAGTACGTTAATTAGGTTTATAAATATGTTTATGTGTGAATTTAACCAATTCGCTCCTGAGGAACCATCTTTTTAAATAATCAAGAGCGAGGTGAATCGCTTTCACTTGAGCATATACATTTCTTTCATTCTAGGGCAAGGTGTACACCTATTCATATTTGGTTAGTTAGTGGTACATCGACACTTTCCAGTAGGCCACTGACGAATTCTTTACCGCTTAGATGGAGTGACGAAATCAGTTCAGATCAACCTAATGACAACATTACTAATACCTTTTACCAATCTTTTAGGTAAATACAAAAAAAAATATTTATTTTTTAGTCTTGTTTCTCAAAACGCACATAAAATTGCTTGCGTGAAATATGGATAATAATTTCGTTCCTTTTTTGGATATATTCAAATTGATAATCAGACAAGTGTGCACACTTACAGAGACATATTGTGACATTTTTATACTGAATTTACCAATTGTGGTATGAGTAGATTTATAAAATTTATTTTAAATAATACACACCTAAAATAAAATATAGTGTAAAGAAAATAAAACCGGGTAAACAAGAAGTGATATCAATAATATTAACCTTTAAAAAACCCTTGCCACAAACAAAAATTATTATAAATTTAGTCATCCGCTGTTGTTTTTTTATTTTAAATGAACATTTCAAAAAATAAAATATATACATCTATCTCTACTATAATTACGTCAATTCTGTATAAAATAACATAGTATTTCTCCGTCAGTGTGCCTAGTTATCATGCAACCATCAAATTATAATATATGTGGAGTATGTGGCCCGAATATGGCTCCCAAAAAAACGCACCACGTTAATTCGTGTTCTCCCATAAATGGTTTGCATCCTTTAATTATGCCGACCATAGTCGATGAACGGTTTTCCAATACATATAAGGTTATCTCATCTTCAGCACGAGTCCAAGAAAGTTTCAGCATCACTCTATGGCTTTAGATATAACTGGAAGTTGTGTGATTTATCCTAATCTAATATCTGTTTTAAAATCCCGGTTTTATATTTTTTGCAGTTTTCGTTATACATCACGACATATTACCATAAAACATCATCGACATAATGAATTCGTCAGTAAATGAGATTTGATGCTAGCCAAATGGAGCTGCGAATTATAATCAGTTCACACGAAGTTAACTGTCATTTTCCAATATGTGTACCCCAAAATATTTTAAACGTATCGAGTATTAAATAAAGTATTGAAAGTGTATCTAAACATGTCCTTTGTAGACTAGAGTTTTTGAATATCAGAAATTATCATAGTTTTGCTTGAGATATTTCACCTGCTATAGTCATGGTTTGACAAAACTTCATTAAACCATGTCATTGTGTAAAACCTTAACTAGGTATTGAATCTTTCGGCCAGATACTATGATATATTTATTGTTATACGTGCATCAACATTCTATGTTTTCCAATGTGTATATTTTTTCATTTATTTTAGAAAATATGCGTTGTGAAGAAATGTCATTCTATTACTGCAAAAATAGTAATACGTATTTTCGAATACGAAAATAAATAAATATTTACGCAAAGAAAATTCAAGAGTTTCATGATCCTAAGTATATAAATAAAGACGTAATAAAATTTGTGTTGTATGATTTTTTATGAAATTTATTCTAATACAAATACTCGAAGATCGATTTTGTATATAAGTAGATTAATTTTCTTGGTTGTTATATCGAATGTGACGGCATTGTCAAAATTTTATTGTGCAATAGACTGTTGATCGTTGTGTCATATTATAAAAAACGATATTGCCAGAATTGATTGACATGTCAGGGGATATGGCTCAGTGGTAGAGCATTCGACTGCAGAATTATACATTAATATAAAAATTTAAGCCTCATTAAATGGAGTGATCCCATATAGATGCTCCTTTAATTGATAAATAACACAATTAGTAGATGAAATTGGTTGTTAAAAAAATGGTCAACATATGCAAGCCATCAACCAGACAGTTATTTTTGATTCGGGTTTTTTCATGTCTTAAACATCGTTTAAATATATATATATATATATATAT
>JAGVSQ010000463.1:6634-26101 GCA_022683975.1 Rhyacophila evoluta | reverse complement strand
ATATAAATTAATTGATTATATTTTTACACGAGTGTATGGATCACATTGCATTTTTTATTGTGTGAACTGAAGGGAAATGTTTTTTTTTTTACTTCAGTTATCGTGAAGTAACAACCTGGTTATAACCGGACGTAATATTAAGGACTGACTCGTGCGACTTACTTCAAACCAGTTAACCGGAATCACTGAAAAAGCCTTTGATTTTTTTCAAAGCGATACTTCTATATTTTTTTTGCTGAATAATAATACTGATGTCGCTTGAAAAACTAGTGCTTTGCGGTTATTTATATGTTAAAATAAAAACAAACGACATTGGTATCAGTGGTGTAGCTGAAGTAGAGTAGCTGGAGTGAACTGCTCCAGACGCACAAATCATAGGGGCGCAAAGTTAGAAAGGATACATTAAAAAATAATAAAAGAAATATATAATAGCGAGAAATCAAAAGTTTTTTATGTTGAAGCTAAACAACCATACGTACATTTTGTAAATGAAATATGCAGTACATATTAGTAGGTACTCCGTAATTAAAACAAATATAATTTGTTTTATTATTATATTTATAAAATGAATATCATAATGTTGAAATGTCTTGAATTATAAACTAATTGTTATTACGTAAGGTTTAAATCGAAATAAGAAGATTAGCTGGGCGAAGTAATCTTCAGAATTCTTCCAAGAAACAAGGGGGTGCACCGACTCTTCTTACTCCAGAGGGTTGAATATGAAGCTACGCCACATATTAGTATAGTATTTATGCTAAAGATCGCATTTAGGTTTTATCTGGAATTTGACCCGCGCGTTTATTTCACTTTCCTAGAAACGACGCAAAAGTTTATGAACGATTTTTGAAAGAGACTCATTTTCCCGGGGTAGTAATTATAAAAAAAATAGTATATTTTTCCGATATCTGTAGCTCTATGAGAGATAACTTTTTATCGGATCGTTTTTAATCATTGATAAATTTTACTATGATAAATACATACACGAACATGATGCAAACTTATAAACTATAGAATTTAGTTTTATAAATAAGTATTATTTTATATATTTTTCTTACACAATACAATTAAAAGCTATTTAGGTTATTTATATTCATATGACTGACATAATCTTTAAGTTTTTATTTCCATTTTCTAACGCGAAATACCCACATTACCTTGAATTGGATAGACCAAACTTATTTGATTATTTCCGCTTATTATAGGTCTAACTTATCATGAATTTTGCATTTGAAGGTAATAATTTCATTATATTATTGTATTTGTATTTAAAGTATATGATTTTATATTATATCGTGTATAATAAGTACGGACATACACAATTTAAATGGTTAAAGTTCCGAGTCAAAATGTGTAATAATATTTATATAAAAATTCAAAAGTTGATTAAATATTTTATTATACGTACACTAATTGTCACACAAAATACTCGCATCATTTACGATATAATACCCAAGTGAAAATAAAAATTATAAATCAAGAATCATGGTTATTATAAATAAGAAAGTAAAATAAAAAAATTATCGTGAAATTTATAACGATTTATTTTGTGAGTTGACACCATTTAATTTATAACAACACTGGGAATATTTATATCGTATATATTGATAATAATATATAAGTGAAAATATAATAATGTCAATGAAAAAATTATAATTTTTATATATCGAAAAATCAGTGATATTAATGAAAAATGCTGTAGAAATTATTTGAAATAGATGTAATGTCGTGCTTTAGTTTTTAGGATTTATGGAATAAATCAGACACATCTCAAATAAAACAATAACCATGTTTATGTTATCTAGATGTCACTTAAAAGAGGTTGAAATTAAAATATTTACAAGGGGTACTTTTATAAGAGTATATTTTGTCGTAAATTTGAGTAATTTTAATTCAAGGGGCTTATTAATTTTGTAAATTATGTTGATTGTGTGTCACAACTAACATAGCTAATGATAAAACTATTATAATTGATATTTTGATTTTAATTATAATTCAAGTAATATGAAATGAGCTCAAATTACTTTACCATAGCATGTCTATATCACATGTTCACAAAATTTTCTAAATCATTTTTTTATGAAATGTATTTAAATTCTAAATAATATACTTAAATAAAATTATGTTTAGTTATGATGTTATGTACAAATGCTTAGCTAGTTAAAATAAATTCCCATGAAAAATATTAACGATAAGAGTATTAAAGAAAATATTCGTTTGTTTAGGAGGGTAAAACGTTACTGACAATACATTGATTTTAAAGAAATATTATGAAAATGCATTCAAAGAATGTAACTTATGCATAGCGTTAGTCAGTGGTATGGGGTAATGTAATATTACTTTTAAAAAATGGAAAGTTTCACTGGATTCTTAGAACTCAAAACACTCGCTTTTAATTGCGTAAGTTGGTTGAGTTCGTTTTATTGGTTTTTAAAATCCTGCCGAAATGAGGTGACACACTCCGACGAACAATACACCGTAAACATAAATTAATGTGAGTAAGCTGAGGACTTGTCACGCTACGGATATGCGTGAAAGGAGACGTTTTAAATAGTTATAGGATGCAGCAGGTGTCTTCAAGTTTTTATCTGATAGCACTATGAATTGGCTATTTTATTATTTCATATAATTTTATTATTTAAGAAGAGTGTATAACAAATTATAAGTGTGATATAATATTTTCACAAAATGGAAAAAAAATAAATAATAAGAGAGTTTAAATTAATATTACGTAATACACATAAAAAACAAAAATTAATAAAAAAAGAGAAATCAACAGAGAAAAGAAAAAAAAATCGGAGCTAGACAAATCCTATTCTAGAAATTTATAAAATATTGTAACATCCACCCTAAGTCACTCTCATTCAGGTAGAAGATATCAATAACGGAAACGATTTCGCAACTGTTGAATCAGTTAACTGGCACGTTAGCTCTACACAAAAATACCAGTTGATAAAATAGCTGATATTTTCTATTCCTCGTGTATTTCATATTAGGGACATACAAACTAATATTGGCTGGAAACCACTTGATTCTCGTTGACTCAATATGTTTGTTAATACATTTATTTATTTTCATTTCTTCATTCAAGCGATTCGATTGAATTTGTAGATATAAATGAACTCATTATTTGATTAGTTACTTTGTAATTGAGCACATCCAGGTTTATCCGTTTCCAATAATAGTAATAGTCTATTTTTTAGATTTATTTATTTTAAAAAATGCTGAAGATTCTTTTTTTTTGCCCTAGTTTTATATTAGATGATTGCTTAATCAGTAGATTCAGGCCGTGTCAAGGATAATAGGAAAATGCTATTTAGATAAATATACAATAGTAACAGTCGTGGATGAGAGTCTGTGATGATTTTATGTAGTGACATCCAGCTCGTCGGAGTGGACAACTAGCTCAACGCATCGTCTACATTAGGTTTTATTAACAAGTCATTTTTTTTATGCAATTATACGATTGATAAAGTTTAATTCTTTAATTCTGTGTCGTAAGTAAGTATACACGAAATGACCTATTAACACCTGAAATATACAATAATACGATCGCGGGTAAGTGGCATTGGTGAGGTGCGGATGGAGGAGTGTGGGTCACGGCCACCGCTTTCTTTCACCGAGCACCCGCCATCCATAAGCGAACACTCTATTCGCCTGCTTTGCTCCGTTGCTCTTCTTATTTTTTTTTTATCGCCAATCATATTATGTTATCATCTCTTTCAGAGATTTACGTTGTGACAATTGTATACTCCTTCGTATGATTACATATTATATATTCTATTAAACTATAATATTTAGGAAACATGAAAAATATCCTACAACACTTAATATTGATTGTCCTGTTAAAATAATTGGTCTGCTCGGGTGTAGAGACTAATTTAATTGAAAAAAACCTCGTCTTGAGATTTTGCATTTTGAATTTGGGTTTATGAAAAAAACATGATTCATAAAAAGAGTATTTATTTTATATCTGCTAATATAAAGAATTTTCCATTGAAGTAATATGATTTTAAATGAAATGGTGAAAAAATAATTAAACTTGGTAAATGGGAAAAAAATGTTAGTTGCAATTGTTTACATGCACATATGAACCAATGTATTAAGATGCAAATTACTGTAATTTATTTTCATTAAATGCAAGAAACATTTCAGTGTCGTCATCGTTGATTGCTTAAACACCATGATGTTCACACTCTCAAGATCACAAAGCCGTCATTGTTTCTGTTATCCGTGTAATTTTTTTTATACTAATGACTTCATCTTGAAGATTTATTGTATTCGATAAAGTAATTTTGGTATACTAATAGTATTGCAATATTTAAAAAATAAAAAAGTGTTCATTATTGATTTGTTGTTTTTCAGATTGGGGCTAAAAACACAAAAGATGCGGCTCTCCGTAGTGTTAGAGCTTCTGCTCATATTTATCCTCATCGCCTTTGCTGCCTCCAGAGTTATCGGTAATTTAATATAGAAATAAACTGCTATATAATAAATTGATAATAAAAGAAAATCATTATTGAATGGGGACTAAAATGACAGTATAAGTATATTAAAGATCATGTAAATAAGTATGAAGTTATTGATATTAAATACGATAAAATTATAAAAAATAATAAATACTACTTATGCGTAGTATATTATACCAACTTTACCGCTGTAATCTGTAGTAAAAATGAGATAATGTCATGCCTAAAATGGGCTTGGCCAATGTTGAGTAAATAGAGCATTTTTAGAATGAAATTTAATTTTATGATTTTTTTTAGTAAATTAAACCAGGAAAATGTCCACCTAGTTATTAGGAAGTAGTAAAGTAATTATTATCGTTAATTAATTGATTTTTTTTATTAAGTTCAAGAGGTTAATATGATTTTATTATTTTTTTAAGAATCATTTCATAAAGAAGTGATACGCTTGGAAATAATAATGTTTTTATTTGTATAAATAGGAATTTGTAGTTATTTGTACTTTGTGAATTCTGACGTGCCCTATGTGATTATAAATATAATTATACAATAATTTTTTTTTATTTACCTTCCTCGATAGAGATACTGTTACGACATTTAAAATTGAATATGGACATGTACGCCATTAAACTCGCCAAAAGCATACAGTCTTACAAATTGGACAGAGTGGTGTCGATGTTCTGCTAACGATGTGCCGGAGGTTGAGGTTTTAAACGCCCTCAGCTGCAGAAGAGCTTAAAAATCAATAATACAAGAATATCAACTACACGATTATTTTGTAAAAATCTGCCAAAAAAAGTCTTAGAATTGTAGAAATCCAAATGTTTCACTATTGCAATACGAATGATGATATTATTATCTCATCGGAAATTTGTTTAAGAAAAGCAATACAAATTAGAAAATTGTCTTATGTCCACATTCTGCTTTCTTAAAAATAATGTGTATATTATTATACATTCATAACAACGTTGCGTGCTTTGTGAATTTCTAGGATTTTTTGTAATTTTACTGTTTTAACGCGGTTGGATAAACAAACATACATGCATAGATAATAACCAGCACGTATATTAATTTTGTTTTTTAGACAAATGTTTCTATAAAAAACCCATAATCACTTATAAACTAGTCGTTAATATTTTAAGATTAAAAAAAATTCGGTATTTCTTTTTCAGACTCTAAAGATGTGAGCGAATCGAGGAAAATGGTACAAGCGGGGAAAAACGTAGAGAGACAAGAAAGCGTGATGAATAAATTCTGCAATTGCAGCGAAAGCCTCTGCAACTGTTGCCGAGAATTCCACGTGCCAATTCTCAACATTAATGGTCCAGGTAAATACAAAGTTTTGTTTTTATTAGAATTTTCACTGTGAATTATGTAATGTAAATATGTCATTATGACAATTTGTAGTTAAGTCTTATAGCGATTGCCAGATAAAAATTCTAGCGGTAAATTTAGCCAGGAAAAAGAAGATAAGAAGGAAATGTGATTGATCAATATTTTTCATATCTCGCTGAATTTCTATGCTGCATAATAAGATTTTATATTATAATGGTTAAATGCCTTAAACACCAAAGGAAATAATTATAAAATGTCTAAAACAATATGTACGTTTTATGTAATTACTCGTCACGAGCAATTTATATGATTATTTCACATACAAGTTTTAAGCTTTTATTAAGACAGTCAGTACATATATTATAATAGTTAATTATTTGTGAATGTTGTATAAAAAGTAGATATTGTTCGCGTAAACAAAAAAATGTATTGAAATCAACGAAATACGATTTTTTTAATGCATTGTTTTCAACTAAGAATTGATTTAAAATACCGTGTTAATATTTTGAATAAAATTAGTAAATATATTATCATATCTTTCAGATCTACATAATTTTAGATTAGTAACAGTAATATCGCTAATATTAGCTTATTTAACTCTTTTAGATTTATATTGAAGTTAATATTTAAAAAAAAAACAGGAAAGATGTCAGGATTTTAATATTGGCCGACTGTATCGTAGTCACATTTTTTTATGTACGGTTACGGAAGACTTACCTTAAAATTAATCATAATGGTCAATCAAAATATATTTATAGCGAAAAACTTTATTGTAAAATATGAATTAATTTGTCTGTTTGATAAAATAGGATAAATAAAGTATTCAATCGTCAATGGTATGAACAATAATTGATTCTGTAAAATTAAAATGTCTCTTTTTTATTGTTTCAGGTTGTGCAAAGCTTCAGTATGCAGCAGATGACAATTTATCAGTTGCTCTAAGTATTGCAGACCGAGTTATTGCCACACAAACATTATCAGGTAATTTATTGAAATTATTTTATTGCTATTATAAAACAGTATTATCATATTATGATATAACAGTAGTAATAAAACATGCAACTATATAATTGTATATTTAAAAAAATAGGCATTTACATCAGAAAATATATTTATTGGCTAACGCTTATTACTGTGAAGAATATTTTCATTAGCACCAATTTCAGCCCAGAGAAAGATCATATATAAAGATATTTAGATTAGGCAGTAATATATTTATATTTTTATAATTGTGTGATAAATAATATTTTTTTATGAAGATTTTACATTTCTGTCGAATATATGATAAATGAGCGTGATCTTTTTAGGTTGTAAGTAAAATAGTATTTCATATTCATCAGCCTAAATCGATTCGTTACTAGACGAGCGACTCTTCTAATTGGTTATTTATCATATTATCTATCATAATATAAAAGTATAAAATTAATATATCATAACTTTTTTAGAAAAATGTTGTTTTTAAAAAATTCTCCGTTATATGAGTTTGATGGTTCTACTGTAATGTTAGATGTAATGTGTAATTGACTGCACGTAAAGATGTCATTTGGATAAAGAATGTTTGTTAAAACACTGACGCACTACTTTTTCTAGGACGCAAACCCCGCCCAGTCTGCATGCCACTTCCAGGCGGATTTTCCAAATTTTGCGGCCGCGTCTACAACATTGCAAGGACCGGCGAAGACTTCAAAGCTTGCTTAGGATTAGAATTGCAATCAAAAACTACCGTCGAAGCGTCCATGCGAGTGTCATGTTTCAAATTTGGACCTAGAGGAGTGCTTCAAGAACCTGCCGAGCCTCTCCCGCTCGCCACTGACCTCGCAGAGGGCGATGATGACGAAGATGAAGATGGAGACTTTGGAATTGGTGGCGATGTTGATGATGACGACGACGATGATGATGATGATGATGACGACGATGATGATGATGACGATGATGACTTCGGTATTGGTGACGATGGTGTGTTCTAATCACACATTGAAGACATACAATTAGCACACATTTTAAACATATAAACAATGGCTCTGGCTAAACGCAATGAAAATAATATTTATTTATTGTTAAATTATATTTGTAGTATGAATAAAATATTTATTTGTCAGAACCCGTAAAAAACTGTTAGTAAATCTAATGTACTTAGATGTTTCAAGTAACACGCAACATTCTCAATTTCTAACAAATATATTATTTATTTATCTCAGAGGACGATGACGATGAAGCCGCCGGAAGCGATGCGGATGATGACAGCGATAGCTCTGACTACACGGGATTCAGTTATCTTGAAGATGGGCTCGGAAGTTTATTCGGATCTGAGTCGTCGGGCACCAAAAAACCTAATAAAAAGAAAACAGAAGCTGTTCCTCAGGTAGTAGCTAAACCGTTGCCAGCCGCTGTTAAGCCACCAAGAAAAACTCCGGTCAAAAGGAAACCTGCACGTGTTCCAGCAAAGAAGCAGCCAGTGGCAATTACCACCAGCAAACCCATATCTTCATCATCCATAGTACAGAATGATGACACAGACAAAAACGAGCTTGCGTCGCAAGTAGCTCCCAATAAAAATTCAAGTGGCTTGAATTTACTTCATACATCAGCCTTACTTCAGCTAACAAATAAGCCCGATGAGCAGAATGAAGTGGGTGTGCCAAGTGCAGTTTTAATTGCTTCTGATAATGAAGAAACAGCTTCTGTTATGTCCGCCCAAAAAGTTACAACACTGAATTCAGAAAAGAACCGTCCACGTCCACCCAAGCCCGATAAACTGAAGCCCAATAAGGAACCTGAATCTGCTACACCGATCCAAGATCTGGGTATTCAGTCATCGATATCATATATTACTGGACAATTGTCTGAAGTACCAGTCACCACCATTGTGTCAAGTACAAAACCAATGATTGAAGTAATCGATAAATCCAAGTTGGAGACTTTAGATTATTCGGGAAATATAAAACCTATTATAGTACCTCAAAAGGCAAAGCCTACAAGTGGAACTCCAACGGTTGTCAACTCAGAAAGCGATAGTGATGAAGACGAAGATGGTGATGGAGGTATTGTTGAAATAGTTCAATCATTTGGAGATGACGAAGAAAAACCTGTCAGTCAGATAAAAGTCGAGACTACACTTATTAAAGACGAAGCTTCTAAATCTAATGAAGATTCAGACGAAGAGGATAAAAATTCCGATGGCAAAGAAGACGACGATAATGACGACGACGATGATTACGATGATGATGATGATGATGACGAAGAAGAAACTGCAACCGATAAAGTCGAGACTGGAGGGCCCGAGAAAAAGAAAAAGAAGAAAGAAGATGACGACGATGATCTGCTAGGTTTTGGAGCCATCAGCGAAACGTTAGGGTTAAACTATTCAAACGAAAAGAAGACAAAGGTAAAGAAAGGATCAACTAACAGCACTGGTTTGAAAAAGAAAGACGATGACGATATTTTAAGTTCAATAACAGATTCTTTAGGTCTGCGTCGCAGTTTAAATTTGAGATCTAGAGGCCGACAAAATAAAATGCTCAGGTTTGACAACCTAAATTAAAAGTTAAGCTGAATTAAAATATTAGAATTAGGTAAATTATTGATTTTATTTATTGTAATTGTAAGTATTGAACTAATTTATTTGGGGCCAGCATATGTGTTGTAAATATGAAGTATTTATTAAATAATCAGTATTTTCATGTTTCAAATGTAATAATTTTATTTATTACTTTCGCAATAAAAATTACCACCTGAAAAAAAACAGCTTTTTTATTATCATTATGTAAAGATGCACTTCCGTTATTTTTAAGATGTATATTCTGAGATTAAATAATCAAATAAGGCGGTTACATTAATCTTATGTTGATTTTGAAACAGGTTTGATTTGATGTTACGCTAAAATGACAACCGTATCTAAAATTTTAATCTCAAAGGCGTCAATAACCGAAATGGGAGTCGTACAAACATTTTCGGCAGACTCTCAGTTCTCAGTTATATTCAAATACTGCCGTGAACAACAACTTTTTTCAGCAAAGTCCTCCCGACAATAATTCACCATGAAGGATATTTGCTTAAAGCGAATTCGAAAGATTTCCTACATACTTTTGTTTAGTGCTTTTTTCTTAATAAGTGACGCTAAAACTGCGCCTGGTGAGTTTTTTTCAACGTAATATTATTTATAAAATATTTTTTTTCTGTCTATAATTTAAAATATAGTAATTTAAATCAACTGCTTTGAGTACTCATTTCCAATAAATAAAAAAGAGTTTGCGTCTAAAACGATAGATATAATTTAACTAAAATATATTTATATTATATGCGTTTTTATGAAAATGTATTAGAATTTGATATGAATAGATAGATTTTTACATATAATATTTTACGATTATTAAACATTCAACAATACACATAATTGATGAATTATTATTGTATTACTTACAATTATAAATGAACTATAGTTTTGTCTTAACACCATAATGACAAATTATCGGATAGAGAGATAAACAGTACTTACAAAAAAGTTTTTTAGTTTTCAAGTCAACCAGGTTCATGATTATTAAATTATTATTTAAAAGTAATAAGATAAAAATATTTAAAAAACATTACAAACGAATCAATTTGATCATAAATAAAATCGATTACTTTGTGTAATCCGTTTAAAGAATTTCAGAGTTGTTTTAGACATGAGTATACTGTGTAATTTACGGTATGCAGCTAAAACAAAACTACCGTTGTCTAAAACGTTTAAATTATTCATGAAAGTGTGTCAGGATTCTTACGTTGAAAAAGTTTTTTTTGTTATGTTTGTTAAAATATGTGATTTTGTTTAAATACTTTCAAACGATAGGTAATCAAATTTAATTGGTGTAGTAGAATCTAATACATTTAAAATCATTGTCTCGAATATATTCAATACTGTTATTTAAATTCAAAAGTAAAACCTGCAGTGTTTGTAAGTTTAATAATGATAATGTTAAAATTTTTAATGATTTTTTTTAGAATTCACTATAACTAAATCGACAGAAAACTTTAAAGAAATAAGAATACCTTTACACATCTGGAAACAAATAGTTTTGACTAACTATAGGCCTTCTCAAAAATCAATGAGTACTGAATTTAATACGAATGCAACAATTCTGGAAGAGTCATCGAATAAAACTCAAAAGATAGATGAAGTAACTTTATCGTCAAAGAATGATACAAATATCCTTTTGGAACCTATACTTCAAAATCACGCCGACTTGAGTGAAACATACGTACAAGAGATCTTGCAAACGACGCCTACAAAGAAGCCAGTTCATGAAATAGTATTGGAAGTCGTAGTACCTGAGTCTTCTGAAAATTTTCAAGAGGATAACTCGACCCAGATTGTCCCAGAGGCAGTGTTGGCTGAACCTGAAGTAATCGAATCTGTACCTCAAGATGCAGTTATAGCTCAAGCTCCAGTCGCCGACGTAGTTCCGGCTGCTCAAGATGCAGTGCCGGCAGTGCCATCATCACCTATATCAGCTCCGTTAGATTCAGTTCCTGGCGTCGTGGCTGACCCAAACGATCCCGAATCAGTACTGGTACAAACTAGTCGATTCCCGTGCGTTTGCTCAAATGGATCCTGCGGGTGTTGCGCAACAGCTTTCAGACAAAGGGGATGCGCAAATGTCAGATTTTTGCCAGAGGAATTTTCTTTTGAAATGAGAATGACGATGAATGGAAATCTTGTTACAAAAAGAAAGTTACCCAGTGAGTAAAACTTTTCTTAATATTACATTATGTTACGGACGTAAATAAATAAAGTTGAAGACGTATTTGCACGTACACGAATAGCTTTTAAAATTTGTAAACTGCTGAAATCGAATTTTAGGCTTGTTTTTCCATGTATTATTTTTATCAAAAAATAATACGTTTCAATGAAAACATCAATTTAATATGGCACATATTATGCTATAAAATTACGCAATTTTGATATATGAAGACGTAAATAGATAAACTCAAATTATAGACGTAGAAAAAAATGCATTTTGCTTGAATGAATCAATGATTACTAAATGGCTTAAAGATGTTTTATTTTATTTAGATCTTTATCTACAAGTACTTTCAAGTGTATATCACTGTTTTAAATGAATTGAAATAAAAAATAATAGAAAGTATATATTGTTAGTATAATAATTTGATGATTAGTGATTTCATTCCGGATTCAAATCTGTGGTTTATTTAATACATAGTTATGGAAGATCAAAATTTTCAAGCTAAATAATTATAAAAAATATATTCATTGATTTATTATGCGTCAAGTGAAAGCGTTATTCCGCGAACACATTTGAAGTCGTCTTGACTTAGTATTTTTAAGATAAGTTCTCGGTACGAACAATAGTATTACAAAAATAATTACAGTGTACGCAAAATATGCTTTGCATTAATTTTTCATAGATCAACGACAACACATTTCTCAACGACATCTATTCGCCATTTTTACGTTTTTTAAAAATCTTAAAACACTATAATAATATTATAAAGTTAATCCTCTATTACATAAATGAATTCTCAAAATTTCTGCATATCACATTGTTTACCAAAAAATCTTTACATTTTCTATTTGCCAGTATTCCTATGGGTAATACTATTGTTTTATGAGTAATTTTATGTCACTCTTATGATTTTAGTCAGCGATCCACCACCAGTGTGTTTCACTCCTCCTCGTGCGCCATTCCTGGACGTATGTGCGCAGGTAAAAAATATCCACTTCCGGGACCAAAGCGTTCATCTTTGCATTGATTTGGATGCCGGCGTCGGAGGTCTCGATCTTGTCACCTGGAACTTTAACTGCGTTAAGTAAGAAATGTCCCTCAAAATTTTATTATAGTTTTGTCGTGACAGTATGTAATATTTTTTAGACATGATAATTTATTTTTATTAAGCATGTGAAAGAATTTATAATACACCCGATAGAGTGCGTAGATCATATTATATATGTATTACTTTCACGATATATAATATTTAACATTACATGATATATCAAATAACATAATAATTGAGTCATTCAGTATCACTACTAGACGATGAAGGTCACCCGTTTTTTAGACTGTTTTCGGTGACAATTCACAATATTTTCCTTTTCCTAATTCATCTACAATAATTTAAATTATTCATTGGATATAATATTGAAATATAATTTGGGCAAATGAAATTTTTAGACTTTTAATCCATCTATAATATATGGTTCACTATTTTAAATATGTATATGGATTTCCTTAATGGATAGTGTTATTACACGGCGAGTTTCAATGATTGATTTAAATAAGTAATGTTTAAAAATATATGTAATGTCAACTCATACAACGAGACGTTATTAATCGAACAAATATTATTTTGATTTTCTCTCTTTTTCGATTCAATATCAAAAGATTTTTTTCGAGAGATTATAAAATCCTTCAGAAAAATTGGAAATATTTTAAATGATATTACATATTTTGTGATGCATAGATTTGGTGCCCAGGGATTTCAAGCGGGACTGGACCCGGAGAGTGCAACCCCTGTCAACAGGCCCGCGCAAGAGAGCGGAGGTTTATTAGGACTTTTCGGAGACTCAGAAGGCGATGATAGTGAAGAAGGAGGTTTCTTCGATGATCTTTATTAAGTTATGATTTTTTGTTTATTAACAAAATATAATATATTAAGTTTCATGTCATAATTAAATATTAAGTAAATTGAAATTTGCGTCTCTTGGGTAAAGCATGGAAAATGTCACACGAAACAAATGAAATTTATTTTAGTTTTAAAAAAGAATATTGATATTTTAAAAAAGGATGAAAATATTATCTAATCACTAACAAAAACAAGCAACTTGAAAGCAGCAAACAGGATGATTTTCCTACAGTGGTTTTCTAAGTTTGAATAACCAAGAAATCACTTTCTTCGGATTATTAAAAATGTCTAGCAGGCTTATTTTAAAAATCTATTGTGTTATTTACTATAAAGTAATGTGAAAGATTATGATAAAATTTTACACGTTAATCCTAAAAATATATAACGTTATAAAATGATGTTACCTTTTCAAACATGTCCACATTTGTTTCGTGTAAGATAGGCTTAAAAATAATTGAAGGAATTCCACAAAATATTTTTAATATTAATAAGAAAAAAAAGAGGATCGCTTAACATTTTTGGTTAAACAAACTAGTGTTTATTGCAAAAGTTAATATGCATATTTTACATAAGTATTCTAGGATGCGTGGAATCATTATTTTGTCAGGAAAATAGAAACCGCTTAGAAAATAGTACTATACTCGCATATAATTCCTTAATAAAAGATTACCATGTTTTTCCCATTTGACACAGATTTTGTTTTAAAATACAAAATATTTATTAGTTGAATTGATGTAGTATTTATTTATATATTTATAAGAAAAAACATTATAAATAATGTGATAACCTGTCTAAATTTTTTTGAAATAAAGTTGAATTAATTAACTGTATAACGGTGTTCCTAATATAAACACAAACCAAAACTTGTTACCAATATTTCCAGTTTTTATTGGAATTGTAATTTATTCTACGAAAGTTTATTGGGAGATATTTCCGTGAAGGTTCAGGTATTATGATTGCTATCAATAAAAATACGAAAATATTCTACGGAGCGTACTAAAAAAAACGTTGCATAGTGTGATTTTAAATTACCAAAAATGAAAGACGCAGTAAGTAGTAAATTTGAATTACATATAATCTCATTTCTTCTAGCGGACGTTGTCGGTTTCCTCATTTCACTTTGCCAAGCAATTTCATAGGTATTATAGCTCCTGTGATTATCTGATGGTCTTGTAATGAACTGTACAATATATTTTACTCAAAGAAAAATACAAGAATTTGAAGATGAGTGTGTAAATGTACTTCAAATATGATAATGTTAAGCAATTCTCTTTACAGGCTTTAGAAAATTTTCAGGTAGTACCACAAACAATGGGGAATTCGCTGTAAAAAATCTAAATAAAATATTTTTTAAATATTAACGTTATGGTATGTATTTTAAAATTTCAAAACAATGTAAATAAAATTTAAAAAAATATTATAACGTATTTTATATGTAAAAATTGTCATTCATTGAATGTAGTAATTTTCAAACATCATTACAAAAACGGATTTGTAAATAACTCACTACTGTTCATTTAAAAGAAATAGTGTAATATTAAGCTGATTATGTTTCTTAATCGCATATAATTAGCTCGAATACATCAGCATAAATAACTGAAAAATGGCAACTTTTAAATAAATAAAACAGAATAATTAATTACTAAATACTACGGTATCCGTCACACAAAATTGATTTTTTCTAATTTCATTATAGCTTCAGTGTATTCAATTAAATCTAACCTAATAAGAAAGAATTAATTTACTGGATAAAAATAAATTTGGTAGAATTATAATTGTTTTATTTAATAATAAAAAATAGCACCTTAAAACAAATTGCGATGATAAACTGGTTTCTTTTCAATCCACATCGAGTTGGACGCCAAGAATCTTCTTGTGTTATCTAGCTAGTGCTCGATCCCCTCCTGCCAGCATCTTGCACAGAGTTGCACTCTGGCAAAGTGCGTAATTTTTCATAAAATTTAATGTAATTAAGACATTTTTTGAACAGTCATTTTGGGATATCAGTCATGTTTCCTTTGGTAGTTTCAAGAAAATTAGCGGGTATAAATGATTTTTCTTATTTTTAATACTGGAGTTCTTTTTATAGACGTATTTTAGTTTTCGTTTTGCTTTTGTTTATTTCCATGGTAATATTTAAAAATGACATTGTTGATATTTGATTGTATAGAAGAATGATTTTTGGTTTTTAAAAATATCAGAATTTATCAGAAAAGATCAAATTTATGATACGTTCAGTTTTTACAAGGTATCTAGTGAAAGTGTATGATTTAGATATATTTTATTAGTTACAACAAATAGACAGTGAGTTGCAGTCAACGAGTATGAAATGTATATAGAATGTATAAAAAATGCCTATTTAATCTTAGGCATGGATCTTATTGAAAATCGGTTTACTTTAATAGCTTAAATTATAACAACTGTATGGCCACGATAGATTTAAAATGGACGGTATGGGTGTTGTATGGAGTTAAGAATCTCATATGTTAGCTGTCTTCTTAAATCTTTATAGAAGATATGAAGACAATAAAAAGTTAAATTAACGTTACGCGATGTTTATGCCATAAAAAGGCAGAGGTCATCATATACAATAAAATTTTAATAAACCATTTGTATATAATATTGACATAATACTACAAATGAAATTTGCAAAAAACCTGAAATTAAAATTAACATTGTGAAAATGATAAATCTGGGTCAGTCTGAAACAGCTTTGTTTTCGTGTCTACTTATTTAAAATACCGAATTCACATTGTTATTATAAATTAATGATTTATTAAAAGTGTCGTATTACTCGTATAGTTTGTTGTTTGTAAATATTAAAACTTTTTAGATTTTCGGAGTAGTTTTGTTATGTATATTGTAAAAAGGGCAATAGGAAATTATGCCGAGGTCTCGAGCCAGCCCCTCGTCATGCATTCCGGCATCCGCATCTCGATATTAATAACAAAACTCGGTTGTCGCATCGAGTCGCATGTGGAGCAGAAGTTGAACGGACACAGTTCAGTCGTGTCGGTCCGACAGTTTGTCGACGCGTCCTATTCGATTCCTCCACCCATCGCCGACCGGATCCCCGAAACGGTGTCACCAATTTCTTGGAACGCGTGTTGAAAGTGGCGGAATCTGACGACTGACGGTTGAGCAGTGTTGATGGAGTGAAATGCGCGCCGCGGCCTGTTTGTTGCTCGTCGCGATCAATTATTATTGTATCGTCACCTGGACGTTTGCAGGTGAGAGCGGTTCGCAGCTGATTTTTGTTTCGTGTTATGAATTTCATTTTTGTCACCGACGACAAACAAAGCCACGCAGCACTTAGTAGCGTGAAACTAGGCTATTCAAATGAACATTGCGACATATATTTACTGATTAATTACTGATTTAATGATTATAAAATCCTGAGTAAGAGTTGAAAACACTTTCACGTCTGAGTAACATTTTAGATTTAAATAAATTACTAATGCTATAATTAAAGTGAAACTAAAACTACGACAATACACAGTGTTTGCAAATGTTATGTTTTATGTTCATCACTTTTATATGTATCATAAAATGGTAAACACATATAAATTGTATATATCCACTCTCTATATTCCTTAATTTCAATACAATCATAATAACAATAAGTAATGGCTATTCAAACATAAAAAAAGGTTTGGTACAATTAATATCGACAGATAATGTTTATTGGAAATTAAATTACTATTGTACATTAATTAAATAAAATAAAACATTCATCGTACATAATGAATTTTGTACGTTTGTTTATAGTTCAGATATTTTATTATTATTTAAACAAATTAAAATTTGAAAATATTTGATTAGAATATAATTTTAAATTTCCCGTTTCCTGGGAACAAAAAAATATCCGTTAATTGTAATTCTCTTATTACGGATAATTTGTGAATAAATTCTTTTGAAATCAGCAGTAAGAAATTATGTAGTATATTTTGAACGATTAAATAAATTTATTAATCTTTATTGTTATCTGCTGTTGTACATGCAGAGACTTTTTTTAAACACTCACTGGTATATATAATATTTATGTTACTATGTTACAATTGTATCACGCAGATTCTCAAAATGAGATCGAAACACGCGAGGGCCGGCAGCTTCGCATTGAAGATATACCGGAGTATGAGGTTCTTCCGTTTCCAAGTATTTCGATGAGCCGGAAAGCCAATACAAAAAAGAAAACGAAGCCCAAGCAGACGTCATCGACAACACCAGCGCCCCCGGCATCGCCGTGCACATGCAACGCTGGGATATGCACGTGTTGCACAGGCCCCATTCTTGACTTGCTGCAGCAGAAGGCGTGTGTGAGGATTGTCTATTCACCCGAAGACTTCGCCTTTGATGTTTCCATGCTGCTCAATAACAGAGTTATGTACCAGAATAAAGTTTCAGGTGAACATATATGTTTTAGTTTAGCCATCATTTTTAAAACGGAATTAATATTCATTGATGAATTTTGTGCAATTGGTCGATTCTAGTATCTATTCGAGCTGATGTTTTTCAGTCAAACCCATAATTTTGAGTCAAATTTGACCACATATAAGCTATTTCCCTGGATAAGCATATGATATTATTTGAATGAACTTCATTAACGTGTTTTCAAGTTTTGGTGACAGTTATTAAAAATTTTATATCATTATTAAGGATTTCATTAAAACAATTAAGATGAAAATCTTGATAATAAGAACAAGTATTGTAACCTTTTACATTGTATAAAAAATATCTGGTTATCTAGAACAGTCATTCTTAAAGTGAGCGTCGCGAAAAATATTTGGGAAGTCGCAGAAAAATTGATGAAAGACGTACCAAAGATAAGTTAATAATTGTTATTGATACTAAAAATAAATCTACTAATTATCAAATGTATGAGTGTTTCAATGCAATTGAACAAAGTAAATACACTCCTGAATTTAAACTAAACCCCAACTCAGTGATGTTTTTCTACACAAGTCCATTTTTCGGGGTTCTTTTGAATTTTTCAAGTGCAGAAGAGGGTCGCGTACCACTAAGTTTGAGAAAAACCATTTATAATTGTAGTTATTCATCATTATTGAAACAGCAATCGACAAAACTGTTTAATGTGTAAATAATTGTATAAACGATGTCTTTGTATCCTTCACTATTCAAGGTTACGATTTTAGGTAAACCAATTTAAAATTTCATATTTATGACAAATGAAAGTGAACTGAACTATCATAAATTATTCCACTTTTGCCATATGTTAGATATTTCACGCTGTAACTTTATTTATTTATTTAAAGGGAAAAATCCAGCACCAGCTTGCATAAGCTTACCGCGGTTGTCAAGCCTGAAGATTTGTGCAAAATTTTCTAACATCTTTTTCGCTGGAAGAAACATACACATGTGTCTTGGAATGGAAGGGCGGTGGGAATATTACGAACTTTTTTCCGTTTCATTGGATTGTTTGAGGTTTGTATATATTAATATAATTTAAATATTTTTATTGAATGTATTATTGTTCGCTAATAATTAACAACAGATTCTCATTCAAGTTGACTTTGCCTAGATTTGATGCAAAATCTAATAAATAAATGTATGGCGAATAGCATTTTACTACCTTGTTGTTGCACAGACGTTTCGAAAATAATGTGTGCTTTTTCTAATGTATCAATAAAATACACATTATCAATTAGTGTTTGTATACTTATGACAAAGATGTTTTAAATATTTTTCAACATTTTACAGCAGTGTCGTAATAAAATGGATGTTTTACAATTGATTATTGAAATCCTGAATCATCGATTCTGCATATCAGTATGTTTTTTTTTATATTTCGCATACATTGGCCATGCGAGAAAGTTAGAAATTATGAGTCATAAAGTGATTTTTCTTATACACAAAAACATGGTAACAGATCGTTCTTTACTACATATAAGTAAAAAAATAATTCACCGCACACTTGAGCTGCATACGTTATATACTTTTATATGGAAATGTACTTTATAATTAATTATACTTTGAAATATATATGAAATATGTGTGTATATATATACATAATAGTCAAATATTATAT
>JAGVSQ010000462.1:0-39229 GCA_022683975.1 Rhyacophila evoluta | reverse complement strand
GGGACATTCCCGTCGAATAAAGTAGATCGCTTCTCGATATCAGAGCTTTGGGATACGCCTGATTAAGACCAGGTGTGAGGATGGGTCGGGTGGATGGTGGGCACATTAGATCAGTTTATTTAAACTTGTGAGTTTATTTAAAAATAAAAGAATAGGTAACCAGAATGCCATTATCGAATATATTTCATTCTCCGCGATACGAATTTGTGGGATATGGCGTTTTCGCCTTTTTATCCCTTTATATATATTGAGTTTAAGTTTATAGTAAAAAAGATAACGCGTCAACGTAACTTATTAATATTTGAAGCCATTGACACTCCAACATTGTTTAAGTTCCTCTTCAAATGTATCTACCAAAAATCTATTACCCATTTATACATGTCTGTATAACGAAAATCTGTCTCGGCGACAGTGTGATGTGGTTTTTACATGAATTATCGACTAACACGATTATGGATCAGAGCTCTTAAAAATAATAAATAATAATAATTTTTGTGACTTCACAATACAGAAAAGGCTTTCCTGGCGCAAATTGACATTCAAATAAATCACGATTTGAGATTGCATTTATAAATTTGAAAAATATAGTGGTTCGGTAAACTTATGATGACACGCAAATACCTAATGTTGCACGCAAATATATAATACATAAACTAATACATAGACTACCCGTCCTCCAAATAATATAGTAATCGATAGAACTATCGGTTTATAAATTAAATAGCAATATTCATTTCCTTATGCCGTGTGCATAAAATAAAATCCAATAAATTGCTTTAATATTTGTCGGTCACGATTATTTATTCTAATTTAAATATCCTATATAATCTTTGTTGCAATTTTTTTCAAGTTTATTTATTTCGCAATTTCTGTTTCGTTTTGAAATATCAACCACTACAATTGATTATAATATGGGTAGTCTGCACTATTTTTTCCTTGAACGTCAATATTGATATTATTATTATATCTAATATATTATTGTATTCCGTAGTAAATTTTACAAATTAATAAAAAAAATATATTTCAATATAGACAAAATTGACACATTCATCAGAATTTCATTTAAATCGTCCTGTGTGTCTTGAATTTTGCCATATATTTGGGCTATTAATAAATAGTTTTAGGAAATCCTTCAACAAAAGTATCTAGAATATTTTTTTAACACCATTTTCTCTCCAAAAATATTTATCACCCAGTGTTAAACGATATAACATAAAAAAATATTTATGTATAACACAATTCTTTAGTTAGTAAATAGTAATATGTTGAAATATGAACCTCAACAAATTGTCTTTTTGTCCCGGAAGATCGTCGAATACTATACGCATAATATTAGGCGGAATAATATGATGTTGGCATGAACTGAATGGAGGCAAAGTTATTGACGAGTGACATGAGATATCAATAAGTAGTAGGCTGAAAATTACATATTTAAAATCGTATTTAATACAAAATCAATCATGGTTAAACAATTTCATTTTTCTCCACCAAATACCTGCAATTTATAAAAAGATTTCGGTATTTTTCGCAATTTGTAAATTTCATCACATCAAGATTGTCGTATTTATAGAATGTCAAGTTTAGTGATTACCAGAAAAAATGGTATTCCGGTATTTACGCGTTTTTCGGTACACATGCGAATTTTATAAACAAATATTCAGTGACGTAGTGTATTTACGTCCAATAAAAATGTATTCAATGTAAACTAAATACCCGAAAATAATCATAAAAATACACAGCATTGACGTCACAAATTCAAAGACTACAAATTACATATTATTTGTAATATAAACTCAAATATGTTTTACGTCTACGAAACATGTCTGCTATATGCATAAATAATTTATTGAGTTAAACTGATACATCATGTTGTCATCGAAGATACATTTTAAATACTTTGAGAAAACAAGATGACCATCACTTTATATTATATGAATCATATTATATGATATATTAACGATATTTTTACTAGACTTACTTCACTACTAGAAACATTTACTAAACTTAATTGTCTTAAAATGAGAACTTGTGTTGATTGGTAGCATAATTAAATCTCTTCTTCATTTCATGGTTTATGTGGAAGGTAGATTTTCACAGAAGGTCATGATATCGATTAAATTTTGAGCTGACGCTAAATGGATTCACTTTTATAGAAAACCTTGATTTTAATACAATCATCGTATGATCAACGCATCGCGTAACAATACAAAAATGATATACATGATATGTATATCGTACTCCGCGTTTTTGAATACAAATATAGTGGGTGCATTTACTAACATAAAAGAAAATAAATTGATTAAAGTGAGAAAATGCTTAATAAATACGAGAAAATACTAAAGAATCAATTCGTAATATCGACGAGATGTGACTCTGTATAGATTTCTTACCGTATGATATCGAATATGCGTCGTAGTTGAGGAAACACCTTCATTTAGCTGTATCGAGCTGACACTGCTCATGTCCTCGTCCACCAATTCAGTCTTCTTGTAGCGAGCCATCTAGGAACAAAAAAACTATAATAAGTTCAACGAAATTTGACAACAACCTACAAAATTTGTTGCTAGCGAGATACTTTGATAAGCTATTTTAATACAATATTATACAATAGAAAAGCGTACAATCAATATCAACAAGCTTGAGGTTCCTATCTATTATACATTTATGTAAACTCTTGATAGTATAACGTTAACTTATCTATTATTGTAAGTTCTAAAAGGGGTTTCACTTTATATAATATAATATGAATAGTTCCATCTGTTATGACAAGGTTATATCTAAGTCTTAGGTTACATCTGTTTCTAAATATCTAACAAAACTCGGTGATATAAATCAATCAAATGTGACAGCATTCAATATCGGTATTTATTAAAGCACTGAAGACATTTTAGTTACATAGTGTTCAATATAACTAGTAAATTATGAATTAAGTATAATTACTAGCTTTACTTTTTGGCTATTTAGTATTTGTACAGGGATGTTAATTACATAAGATTTATTTTTTCAGTTTCAGGCTGAAATTTTTTTTTTTCGGAAAGGAAATTTTATTTAATACTTGACTGAGATTTTTATCATCTCTGTAATCTGGTCTTTTTTGTTATACAAGCTTTACAAATATAATAATATAGAGCTACTTGAATCGCTACGGAACACAGCGACACAGGACACCTTCGAAACCTTTTGATATGGCCACTATAATACTGATACGGTCGAATACTTAAGCTTTTTTAATGAACCTTCCGATATTTGACTTTCAAATGAACATCACAGAAGACTAGTGATAACATGAAATAAACTAAATAAAGTTGGAGTAGTTGTTAAACGTTTGACGAAAACATAGATAAAACGAAGAATAAAGTGTCTCTTTATATTATAATGTCTCAAAAAACCCATATTCCCAATCGGCGTGTATATATTTTCTGATAAATATTTAACTTTTAGTTATAATGCATAATTATACTCCACAATAGTAAAGATTTAAAAAAAAAAATTGGAACAATTAATAATTAATTAAAAATCAATTCCCAACAAGCACTGCCAACCGAAATTATTAATATCATACATAGTATAAATGCATCGTACAATATGAAAGAAATTCCTCAAAGGGAATTTTTATAACCTGAATGGAGTGAAAAAACTTTAAGCTCTCACAGAGTGAAAATCCTTCTTTTGACCGAGCTTAACTGCCTGTATATAAAAATGTAAATATTTTCCAACAATTCTTCTTATTATAGTATACTAAGCTCGTCAGCATAAAAAACCTTCTTTAACGTACACCGCACTTGATTTGGACAAAGACATACATCACGGGTACTCTTTGTTGATTTATATAATGCACCTTCGATTCGAAGTATTTTTTTTAATAAAATTAGAGCATTTAAATCCTCGTTTGTAAAAAAATTGTGTCAAATCTACCAGACATAATTATGCAAATCCATACCAGTAAATATAATAATAAATGATTAATTTATGGACAAATTAACAATTTTTAAAAATACGATTAGAATTTCACTTTGTCAGTGTTTTACTGTGGTTACTTTTTTATTAAAATTTGATTTTCTTTTAAACGATAGGAAATATAGGAAAACTGCGAAATCTAAATGTGTATAATACACAGCTAAAAATCTCTTCTCTAAACAATCTCTACGTAATGACCAATAAAACTGTACGCTAGGGTAATTTCAACCTGGGTATTGGAAAATCTCTAGATTGGCCGTAAAACTATTTTTGAAGTTTTGCAAATTAACATATCGGACTGAACCAAATCGCATTTTCGATCGTTCCGGTAGATTTACCGACTGAATTAAACGCGTCTGAAAATATCCACGTGCAAAAGCACAAAAAATATTAGTGTATTATTTTCAATATTTTTTCTTCAATCAGCACATAAATATTAATATAGAAAACGGAATATGTTAATAAAGTGTATTTAAAAATAATAATGATTTTAACGCAAACATAAACGTATTTATTTAGTATTTAAAAGAACTCGATTAATTTTAAGCGTATATAAATATAAGCAAATAAAGATAAAAACAAAATAAAATATACTCACAGTCAAATGTTCGAAACACATGTTTGCAAATCTCACTCAGATTCCCACAAAAAAATAAACAAAAACCACTTTTCGTCGATCTGAAACAAATATTAAAATAAACAAAAAAAAATTTAAAAAAAAATATTTAGTGCAAGACTGATATTTCATTATGATTAAAAGAACGCACTGCCATATTTTAAATACTATAAATAAATCTCCAAAAGCCCAACACAAATACGGTACAGCCAAAAATATATATTTATATATTGATCTCGGTTATTTGTGTCGATGGGTTTGATAATTTTGATTCGCTTATGATACTCATTCTCTTCGTGTTTGCATCAAAATGTAGTAAATGAAATAATCGTGTTGCGTAGTTCATAGGCACGTGTATTTATAGCATTGTAAAACTCGAATGTGTATATAACTTGATCGACGCTCTTTGATTTCCTCGACGTACAATAAATACTCCACTCAGACTTTTCATTATCCTGTTTAGTTAAATGTCAATCTCCGATTCATGAAACTGTATTTCAAACGCTATGTTACAGCCGATCAATCATTGTAAATAAACTAAAACGTGTCTATAAATTATATTTGTGTAATATAACATAGATTAAATGGAAATTATTGGCCATCAAAATTTTGTGACTTAAAATTTAAATAAAAATCTACAACTCGTCAATAACCTATTATTATGTTTGTTTAAATCGATTGACACGTATAGGCAAATTGAATCATAAATATTTTCGTCAAACAGTCCAATCGCCCCAACCGATCGCATATTGACACCAGTAACATAAATCTTTAGATATATTGACGATGTATTGTTGTATTTGAGATTCCCTAAAATAATTGACCTATAGAAGTTAGCAGTTAAATGACACGCAGAGAATTATTAAATTATTCTATGATATCTAAGTATTGTATAATTCTTCAGATTAATTGGTTTTCAAATCGATAATAGTCGTGGAAATGTTATTAAAACCAACTTTAACCATACGATTCCGAACGTAGAGTATGCTAATATATTCTCGTTCTTCTTTTTAAAATTATATCCAATATCCAGGAATCGATTGGTGCTGAATTCTTCACGATCACGTACGCTTACAAACTTGACTGCCAAGGCAACCGAAATAGCAATCAACAAAAACTAACCAATGTATTATTTTTTACCATATCCGTTCTGAAAGTGGAGCATATTGATGTGTACAATGCGAAATTGTTTATTCCACAAATCGAGTATATGGATCTCCGTAATGTGGAGACAGATTTATTTTCACGAAAATGGCTTGTTAGCTAATTGGTCACTCCATTGGTAACACAGTCCATCATCTATGGATTTTTTTTAAATCTCGCAGCTGAGGGAATCAAGCCCGCAATATACAACTTCGAAGTGTGCGAGCTTACCTCTCGGGAAACACGGAGACAAATTAAACTTATTTATAATTATTTAACCATTGAGTTTATAACGAAATAAAAACTTATTCAATTATATTTTATTTATATTCGCTAAATCTAAAATATGTACAAAAATGGGTGATGATAAATAAACAGGTTGTGTTTTTATAGACCAGCAAAAAATATTTTTATTTTACATTATTTATTTCGTAATTTGGAAATTTGGTGCCGCAGAAGGGTCTCAAAATTATCGGTAACCCCAGGCCTCAAAGTTCATCTGAGATACATCTGTTATAAACATTTATACGTCTACTAATATTATAGATGTATTGCAATCATTTTTTATTGTTTCCTTTAAAAGCTCTTTATCAGATATCATACACGTAAGTATATTCATAGCCGTTATCCAAAACGCTTCAAAAACATATCGACCCACCACTTACGACAGAGTGCCTCCTCATCCAACAGCAAACGTGAGTCCGCGCGTTAATTTGGCACATATTTATCTTACCATCATATCTTTCCCGGCGATAAGGGCATTGCAAATATTGATCGGCTAATTAGACTTTTATTCCGCAACTCAGCTAGATACAAGCGATCGATTCAGCTAATTATACTGCGGAAGGTTACGAACTAATAACGATTGATAGCATGCGCCCAAAGTTAATAATTCCGCAATTTAAAAATTCATCGGTGTTAATTATTAATAATCCCAAAACTCTAACGTCCATATTTAACAGCACTTAAAAAAAATCACTCATGATTTTTTTTTTTAATTTTGATTTTATCAACTAGCATTCAAGCAATTAATGCATTTATTTTTAGTTTGATAAATCGACATTAAACAATGCCAACGACGGCTGAGAGGATAAACGAGCACGGCTGTGAATCATTTAACGATAGAAGTCACAGATTTAAGTCCCATAGTAAAATAAAACTCAACATTTGTCGATTTGTATTTCAATAAATAACATCAAATAGTTTCAATAAATCGCTTTCAACCGGCCCTGGTGTAAAATAATGTGTCCAAATAAATTTCCACATTGCGAAGAAATATTTTCACCAAACGCTTCAGATCGGAGCTGGTAAAAATACACACACTCACATCTACTAATACACACTTTTAGTATTATAGAACAATCCTAGTTATATAATTTCCCAACTTTTAGCTATCAAGCCGTTGTCAAAACTTTAAATAAATACGAACAAACATGTTAACCTAAAAATAAAACCAGCCTCTTTTCCAGATTCAAATTAGGACGTTACATACAATTTTAACTTCTACACGTATATATATCGACTATTTCAAGCCAAAATGCGCAAGTGACATTTTGGTGATTTTAAATTATATACGGCTTCAGGTTCACCAAAATGTTATCTATAGGCTGCCAAAAAGGCGTTTATCCTAGACAAATGGAAGGGTTTCTGAATTGGGTTTCAATATATGAATGTTTTCAGTTTCAACACAGAGAGAAGTTTTTTTAAATTTTATTATATTATTTTTTTGCTAAATATAGTGTGTTGAGAGTATCGACGGTTTTAGATACTTAGGGGTCGCATTACGGGATATGTCAGTTCGCTATTTGAATAGGAATAGCTGTAGCAACATTCGAGTCCATGAAAAATGTCTAGGATTCAAGGCTGTACAAGTTAAAAACCAAAAACAGCCTGTTCAATGCATGCATTCTGCCAGTGCTCCTCTATGGTTACGAATCATGGCACCCTACAAAAAACCCAATGCAACTATATTCTAAGCTTTGACAACACATGCCTCCGGCAGATTCTAGGAATAGGGTGGTATGACTTCATTCGTAATAAGAAGACAACGGACAATGTAGCCATTTATCATTAAAAAGTGAAACTGCGACGTTAGCCCTTGCTCTCGGTCACAAAGCGGATGCCTCAAGAGAATCATAGCATGATCTGCCTATTCTTTGAGCTGGCTGGTTCTCTGTGTCTTATCTCAAAATACATTATCTATATAATATATTTAGCGGAGTATCTTATAACTCCGTCGAATACAATAAATTTTGATATATATTTTACTATTAATAAAGATCGACATATATACCGCTAATTACTTTAAATTTCATACGATATCCCGTTAAAATATGAACCCAAATTATGAACGTTAGTTAAATGTTTTCGGAAAAAAACTCTTTCAAAAAGCATTTTCAACGAAAATCAAGTAAGATATTATCCTGAAGAAAAAAGCGCCCCGGTAAGGTATGAAAAATCATATATAATAAAATATTGTGACTCCTTTTTGTTGGACTCACCCAGTGATAGTGGATGAATAATACAAGTATACCCGGTCTCTAAAAGCGCTTTAATTATGAACATTATCCGGCCGACTCCAGTGGGTCCTTTTCACGAATTTTTTTCTTGTAAAAAGGACTAAAAGCTTCCTTTTTAAATATTTCAGCTCGACATATGAAAGAGCACTGCGGACAAAACCCTTTTCATATGAAATAAGAACATGAAGGGTATGTATGCGTTCCGGAATGACCGATTTACTAGCAAATATCAACGGCGTCACTGATTCATTTTGTTGAATACTTACGTAGCGAAAATCAATATAATAATTTAAAAAATATTATTGTTCACACTGGAATGGCATAATCATAACAATAATATGAAACTTGGCAGCAAAATTGGCAACACTGGTTCCATAATTCGACTACACAAATATTTTCTTAATAACATCTTCTACGCATACTCGCGTATTTTGTGAACATAAGCTTTATTAATTTTTCATATCTAATACCTCCATGCCTGTTTGCTTAAAAATTTGAATATTTGTTTGTATCATTTAATCTAGAATCCTATTGTTTATCTTTGTATAAAGTATTTTTACCATTCCTATTACAAATGAACAGTGTGGTATTCCAATCATTATACAATTAAAAGTGGACGGTAATAATAATTTTAATTTAATGATATCAAACGAATATAGTTCTTTACACTTTATTAAAATTTGAGTAAAATTAGTTTTCCTCGTATATTTCAATGGACATTTCGCTTTTAAAACTTTTTATGTATACACAAGAACAAGGATACGACATCTGCTTAAATTAGCTGGGGAGAATCTTCATTTCCGAATTCTGTTATGGCGGATATGAGGTTTTGTAAGTAGGCAATAAACGAGTGAAATGATGGCATAATGTGTTATAATGTCTATTTAAAACCATGGGAGATAAAAATTATAAAAAGTTTTAAATATTTAATGCCATTTTAAGGCATTGTTAATATAAAAATTAACTGTCAGCGATGCTTGTTATTTTTTCTCTCTACAATTCCAAACTGAAAAATTTAACCTCTATTGTACGATAATTATAATTTTTATTTAATCTTTTGTCGTCATATAGAGGGTATTAAAATCACTGTTTAATTTCTAAAATTTAACTGAAATATCTGATTATAACAGAGTCGGAGTAGGTACATATTGAAATAATAATCGAAAACAGTGGTGTTTTTTCACCGATTCGAAATTGTATTTTTTATTCTCTTCGTAATGAAATAATCTTTAAAATGAATTTTAAAGAATCGCGATATGAACGAAGAAAATAATGTATTTACTATAACCCTTATGTATATAAAGATTACAGAATCATCGAAAACTTAACTACGGATAAAATTTAGATAAGATAGACCGATAAGATTTATATAAAATTGACAATAAATGCGATTTTTACAGATTTTTTTTATTAATAATTAAAATAATTAATATCTTCCACAATTATGGTCTGTATTCACAAAAAGTTAATATGCTAAGATTCTAATACTAATTGGTTGTACAATTCGTCATGTAAATAAGCACTATCGAATTTGTAAGAAGTATTTCTTGATTGGTGAGATGAAAGAAAGGAAAGAAAGAAAATAAAACAAAAAATAGCCACACTGACTACTTCTACACACCCATCACGTAAATGGCTTTGCTCTTAATAAAATATACACCACGATTAAAAAAAAACAACTGATGAGCTATTATGAAACCATGTGGCCTTTTTTATGTTAGAAAAAACGTTTAATATTTTATTACTGAAGGCAACTGGACTTTTATAAATTTACTTAAGTTACGTGCGTGTCACAGTCCTTTTTTACTCAACATTTTGAAAACATTATGACAGTCTTTTGGGAAATCAGATAGTATACACTATTTTCCCTTGTTTAGTTATTTTATTCTAAATAGTCTAAAAGTTTTGAAATATTTTCTACTATTATCAAAATAGGGTTCGTCAGTTGACGTGGTTGAAATTTAAATTGGAAAACAATCTTCGACTATATTTAATATTATATACATATTAATTCACCTCTATAACATTAAAAAATAGCATTTTTAATACAATGTATAAATAATCTTTATGTAAATTGATACGAGGCAAATGCAATATATATCCAATACATGTAATTCTAAAATACTCTAAAATCGATTTTAAGCCTAATTAAAAAATCATGAGCGTCAATCAAAGTTTTTATATTTATAAACGGATATAAATTTGTATCTTCACATTCAATTTCCATACGAAAATATTTAATATAAAAATGTTCTTTTATTCAAATTATAAAAAAAAAAACATTTCAAGTGTTTTTTGATAGTCACTAATATTTTAGTGCTGAATATGAGCGGTCCAATAGGTGTGTATTACAATATTTACCCGTCAGATATAAATTGAATTTCTGAGAATTCGATAAAACGCTTTTGTTTGTTATGTTCTTATATAAATGTATTGAAAGAACTTACGTATATGTAATGTCAACAAACATGTTAATTAAGAATATTTTTTAGAAAGGGATATTTGTTAATAAGATACTCGCGAGTTTTATGAATGTCACAAGGCGACTTCAATACGACTGCATCTCCAACAAAAGCATACATATTCATAGCGTAAGTCTAGTTGAAAGTGATGAATGTTCATTATTTATATTGCTTAAAATAACATTGGTGTTTCCAATAAAATGCGTAAAGGTTAACAAAAATAACATCATTTGCATTTTGAATGTCCATAAAGGACGCCAATTACTCGACTACGTTTTATAAACTGCCAATATCGATTACCTGTATAAAGAATCGCTTTCGGTAATAGGTTTAGTCACTGCAGTCTGTGTCACTAAACCTTGAAACGACCTTCTTAATTAGTTTCCGAAATCGTTTGCCTCTCCCCAAATTTTCCTTATCGCTTATAAAATAATCAAAAAAGTTGTCTGCAAATAGACGTACGCCGAGTACAAAAGTTGAATAATCTAATACTTCATTATTTATTTATAAGTCAAGTTTGCGCGAATATCAATTTGTAAAAAATACTTTTAAATCTTTGAATATTATTTAAAAAATTATACATGTTCGCTGTCATTTCTCGTTTAATTGTAACAATCATAAATATCTTAAACATTATCGGCATAGATGAGCTTACATATTTACGATCTCCTATATATTATAATATATACATTACATCAATAACTTCCGTATTGAATATCAATTGAATATCAAACCTTGTTTAATATATTATGTTCTTAACAGTGACACCATTTTATTTACGATGCATAGATTATATCGTTAAACTCTTGGAGAACTCAAAGGATCTCCAAATAGAAATCAAAAACTGATTAAAACCAATCTCAAACTGAGCCTGAGATAAATTTATTATTCTTCAAAATCTATTGATAAATACGTATGTTGAACTCCTCCATTGACCTGAAAGCGATCTGCATTAACAGCTGTCACTTAAAACGACCAATCATATACAATATTATTATGACAATGGATCTGCAACATGCATCCAGTTCATCGCTGAGACAATTTATGACATAATAATTCTTAACCGGATACAGTCATCTATAATTATAGAAAATTCTAACGAAGTTACACACAGACTAATACTGAAATGGATTGCATTCAATGGCTATAATTTATAAAAACGATTTTTAACTCTGTCGCAATCAATACATTCATACGTATCCTATTTAATTAGGACATATCTAAAAACGTAATTTAACAAAGGGATAGAGAACGGAAGAATGTTGGTCGCGTAATATTAAATAATTATTCTTATTATTATTACTTATTAGATTATCAAATAGTCTTCCGGGATTATAGTGTTAAAATAACTGTTCAACACGACGTGAGGTTTGCTAAAATAGACGGAGGTTATAAGTATAGAGAAAATAGAAACATGTCAATGTATTGAATATATTTGATTTTTAGTTAACTTGTTTATCTGGACCAAATAAGTCGAGAATACATAACCAATTATTGATGATGCGTAAAACTTATTGTGTTCCATTAATCGTTCAATCAGAATCGTTTTGATTCTTTTTTCTCAGTACTGTACAATATTCTTTTTTCAAATAAAAGATAAGCTTCTATTATTTAGAGTCGTTAAAATATTTTTAATTTAATATCCACACATACTTTTGTAATAATATTCATGATATTGATCAACGAGTGTATTTAATTTTAAAAAAACTGCCGAATACAAATTCAAAATAAAGAATTTCAGAAACAAAAAGTAAATAAGAAAAATAAAAAGCACAGCTCAGTGGAATAAGCTAGGCGCATTTCTTAAATTCGATAATTATTGTATCTAGTCATCTATAGATATAAAGAATTGAAAAAACAGAACATGGGGCTGCTGTAGTGATAAAATAGGACATAGAAAGGAATTAAAAGATACTTTCGTGTAACAAAATAATAATGATAATAAATTCTCGAAAAATATTTTTATGTCAATACATCGATTGAAGTGACAGTCGATGACAGTACGGAAAACAACATCATACTTATATAAAAGATTTGATGCTTCATTAAATAACATAAAAGATGAATGTAATATATCATGTCAATCGTGTGTTTTCCATATCAATGTTTATTTTCCATTAATCTTTAGTGTAGAGGAGGTCAACGATTTTTTTACGTATTATATAAATAAAACAATGTATTTTTTTCGGTCGATTTAGTATTTGAACAGAAATTGAAGGCTAAATCAGACCGATTATTTTTTTCAATCACACAACTTCGACACTATCTTTAAATTTTGATGAATGAAAAATATACAAAATTTTACGCGCGCGCCGCCCAATAGCTATAAACTACACCTCTACGTCCAGCCACGACGAGGCGGACAAAATAACTAAAGAAATTATTCAATTCGATCATAAATACAAAGATAACTCGCATAAAACACGTTTCCTTGAAACTTGAGCGATGTCCTAATAGTAAAAATATTTACTGATTTTCGATCTTAAAATGTAAATTATGATAATAATTATATCATGCCCGATTCTTACAATATATAATATTTTATTCTATAAATTCTCGCTAATTTATCTCGGTAACCTACGATCGCATTGTGTATTCTATTTATTTCTCATTTTTCATAAACACTGTACTCTCGATTATTCGGGTGCGGATTATACGGTTTGAGGATTATTCGTGGCAAATGTTGTAATTATATTTATATAAATGTATGCTAAAAAGAGTGAATTTGCCAGAGATATCAAAACATTATTTCAAGACGAGAAATCACAAGTCTGTAAAAGAATTTATATAATGCATAAGTGCAAAAGGTGAGAAAACGAGAAAACACCATATATAGAAGGAAGTAAAAATTGTATCGTAGAGTGAAAAGGAAGTGAAAAAAAGCAGAACTAAATAAAAGCTTATAATAAAAGGAAGCGCGAGATCCCGTGGACCAATTTGGGTTAGCCATAATTTATTATCCGGTAATGATAAATTATCGGTACACATGTATTCACCATAATTCGGATTATCCGTTTTTTTCAATTATCCGGATCCCTCCTCCCCAGAAGTAGCACGGATAATCGAGAACACATCGTATCATTATTTTAATGCGATATGGAACAGCTTATAATCTGTTTGTTTTTTTTTTTTAATATATGGATCTCCATAATTTAAAAAAATAATTTCGTACTATTTTTCGCTTATCTTTATACTATTTTTCATGATCGATTAACTAGTCATTGAACATGTTTTGTACCTATGCCTTGCGTTGAAACTATTATCTTAATACGCATCTAAAATGTGTTCATGGTTTGATGCAGATAAAAAACTTGAATCTGAAAACTTCTATCACATCTAATTCACAGGCGCATTTATCAGCTCTAGTTTTATTGCATAGAAAACAATTATTAGATTATTGTGATAGAAGTTCATCCACCGGAAGCAGTTAAGAATAATATATTTACAAAACTTAAATCAAATCAATTGAATTCTGAAAAATCGATTGATATTCATTGAACACCTTTTACAGAATAAACTCGTATACCCCTTCAGTCTTCTCTTCTCTAGTCTTGCTGTAAAACTACTCCACTATCATAGACCATATGCTTCTTATACAGTTATAATAAAATACTACATGACGATAACTGTTATTTTACAAGGTATTTTATGTATGCAGTTGTGGATAAACTAAAGTTTCTCTTAGGAACCACAATATTGGTACTATAACGAATATGATACATGATACATCTTTTATCATAGCTAGTTAGTTCCATCTTCAACCAAAGTCAACCACCATTGTTCAACTAGTGTTTCTTTATATGCTTTGGATGGGTGGCCTTCATGTTTCGTATTAATTTAATACCATACTCATATATTTATGATATACCAATAATTCTGAAGCTCAACTTTGGCGCTTAAAACTTTAATCTAATTCTAGTGGCAGACCATTCGTATTTCAAATTAAATGATATAGTATGTACCTTAACCCTTTTATCACTTGTCTACACACATGTCTATTTTTTAATGTTCTATATCTCATTTGATAATAATTCCAAGAAATTTGACTTAATTGCATCATATAAAAAATTTGCAATGAACTTGACATTGTCAAGACAACTGATTGATTATATTACAAATATAAATGTTGCGTTTTATTATCATACAATAATAATAGCATATAATCATAAGTATAATACTAAACTGCATTTTAAGTTATAATTTAGTGTACTGAGAGAAGGCAGCAGATCCTTGCAGTACTGCTTTAAAATATATTTTTGCTAAACACGTTGAAAAAATGCTTATAAGTAGTATTGTTTATTTGATACGCACGTATACTTTCTTTTTATGTATATGAATAATTCACAGTCAAAATAAAAATTTACAGCAAATCAATCAATCATTGCTATGCAAATAAACAGAGAATAAAAAATACTAATGAATTCTTTTTTTTTCTACACGTCCGTTATCTATGTCCGATTCCTAATTGAAATGATGTTAAATTGTATATAATTATTATGTTATTGGAAAACAATGGGTTAAAAAATTGAAAAAAGATGTCTCGTCTCTCGCATGTCAACGTTGACACTGAATTAGACTTATGTAAGTAATGATTTGATTACAGACATTATTAGATCTACACAATTTGCACATTTCAATAACGCTCAACACAAACATAAAAAAAATCAATAGAAATTCTCGAAAAAATCAATATTATTCTACTCCTACACAATCTCTTTAGGTTCGTGAAGTCATTAAAAACACACTAGATGCAATATTCAGAGCGATCATTATATTTTGTAATATCTTTAGTGCAAATTTTAATTTACGAGGGTGCAGAGACTTTTATCGTATTTATCTATGCATCGCCAATGCTTGCTCTCATTTAATCAATCGCTCATTTTTTCGCTTACATAAACATACATACATCTGTCATTTAATATATCCTAAAAAATTTGGTACAGTAGTCAGTTTTTTGGTAAATTTCTGAAATATTTAGTGTGAGCCGTGTATTATTAAATGGTTTGGATTTTAAAATATTGTCATAATTCACGGAAAACCGCTTATTACGATCACTTTCAGACCTGCAATTGTTGATAATAACGCTTAGCGGTGGATGTCTTTTATTATAGAAATATTTTTTACAATTAAAACGTTTGTTGACTATATTTTATTTAATTTGCATTTATAAATGACATAAAGAACACGTACAACATTTTTGTAAATGAAATGTAAGTTTGTTTTAACAGTGGAAATATTTTAGTCGCTGTGTGCGATATTTGGAAGGTTTTAACTGTGTATGTGGATAATACAATATGCATATATTTTATGATCAATGATAAATACGTCCATAACCCACTAAAGTAATAAAATTATGATATCAACGGATGAAAATCATTTTTACATTGTACATACATATATATTTTCAGCATGATATAAAACTGTGTATTATTCGTCAATATAACATTGATGTTATGATTATGATTGTGTCTTAAGTACACTACTATTTTTATAGTAAGTTTATTAAAAAATATAAGAGTTATTGTACATAAACTATAAGATTATTTTTAGGTATTAAACGAGCCGCACCGATAAAAAACAATCTTTCATGATAAGTCTTCATTTTATCGATATCCATATACTTCACATTTAGTGGGGCCGTAGTAAAAAAATATTATTTCCATCCTGAGAAAAAAATATATGCTGCATATAAGAAATCGTGGAGAAAAGCTTTAAAAACCCATGGCGCCTTTTGTCTTATTATATTGATCTGTCAATCAATATTTTTTATAGATAAATCTTTATATTATGAAGATCCATATGATTCACATTCTGATTGGATAACGCTATTCAAATGCATAGAAACGGGAGATAAAATGCGTTAATTTCTCACGTAAGCTTTAAACATTTCTATAGCTACTTTCGTTTCGGCGACCAATAAAAGTTTCGCGATACAAATAATATATTTGGTGATTTTTCGCTCCACAGCGCCAACGGTATACTTACTTTAGCAGCTTACTTTTCAAACAACAAGTATCGCTTCTTTACATCAATACTATCATGCATCCCTTCATATTAAATTTTATTACAACCATTGTATGTTTCCTTTTCGAATTCATATAAATTTCGTGAGTCACATATATAGTAACTACTATCTATACGAACAGAACCATCTCCAGTGTTTACGTTTAAATGGCAGATTAATAATCTATTTGATTGGTATGAATATAATAATCAATATTTCAGTACTATAAGAGGTCTCGTATTAATTGAATTCGGTTTTTGTTTTCATAATGAATAATATACTATCGCCATCTGCTTCGAGCAAATATTTAGACGAGCCGCGATAAATAATTATTTAATACATGTGCGTTGTACGCTAAGTAACAATGCGATACTCAACATTTACGGCTGCATTGAATAAATAACTAATATTTTTGTTTTACCGTCAATGTGAAGACTTATCTTGATCAATTTCGTTTCACAAGGATTGGTCAGTAGCTAATTGCTCAACCCGACGAATGTCCAGTGCCCCAAGATTATTATGCATCTACGAGATTCGAAGCGAAAACCTTTGATGCCAAAGCGCGAGCACTTCTTACTGACTTGGAGAGATTATACTGTCTGGTGAGCGAGAGGTTATCGTCTGACCAATCAAGTGACGATATTAATTTCTTCTCGTTCTTTGTACGATGTTTTTTTTGCAAAATTTTATTATAACGTATACATATTCGATGTCATAATATAATCGTTGAGAATAACTCGTCTTATGAGTTGCGATTTATTTCTTATATTTTACTTTATATTCGTATGTTTTATGATTATTATATGTAGACGTAGACACACAAAATGAAAATAAATATCCACTATTTTAAAAGAAAGCAGTCGAAAGTGTTTTAAAAAATGCTGAAAAATGAATAATTCCTTTGGTTCCCACAGCTTCTGAATCGACGACGACCTAGCCATCTTTATCTAATCGCGATTGTTTGGCGCGCTTTTGTAAACAAAGTTTAAAAAATGTCGAGGCAACATGGCGAACGGGAGCCGGTTTACCGCGTAAAAATAAATAAATTACCATGTATACACACGTCAAGGGTATGTTGCCAGTGAGGTACTGTGTACTCTTGGTCCCTATGGAAATTTAAATGCGTCCTTAAATGATTACAAGATAATAAAAAGAATGCAAATATCACTGGTTCTTAAAGTATTTTCTCCACAATGCATCATCTAAAGAAACATAATATTCATTATCAGATTAGAAGGAACCTCTTTTTACGACATCCTTTATCAAGCATATCATCATAGTAGATTTGATTTGAAACAAGTCACCCATATGGCGAAATTGAGATGGATTTATATTCTGAATACTGGCATAATAATGAACCAGATTGATCATTTTGATATCTTCATGTTAATTATTGGTTGAGATTCTTTGTAACAAAAGTATCAAAATTCAAACATTTAAATGGACTTTTCTCGAAACTATGGAATGGTTACTTGGTTTAAACCAATTCTTTTATGACGATATGAATATTCAAAATGTATAAACTTATCGTTACAGATTGATTTCTACTAATATTGGCTGTCAGCAAATTGCTCAACCTATCGGACACCGTTTGATATTTATTTTAAATCTTTACGCAACTTCGGGATTTAAAGTCTAGGTTTTCAGTTCCGTAACGTGTGCACTTACGAATTCAATCACCAGAGTGACAATTTTCTATTAATAGATCGAAATCACATTAGTACATTTGTTGTCTGGCATCTCGAACTTTAACAATGATGCAAACTTGAAAAGAAAGTATCATACGACAGTCTCGATTTAAAATTTACAAACAACATTTTCATTTTGAAAACGAATTAAAATATCAATTGTCATCAATTGGATTATTAATTTATTTTATGATTTTTTTCTAGGAAACTGTTATGATCTAGCGTACATACTGAGAACTGAAATTATATATCTCATTAATACTTAAGTGAAGTATTGAAATCAAAATATTATATACTGCATACCAATATGTGGTACATTTTATTTCAATCAGTGTAGTAACTAATTTCAATCAAATTTACAAAGTTGAATAGAACTGCGAACATTATACATTATAAGTAAAATATTAAAATAACAATAGATATTATAAAAATAAATCACGCATACAGGTCAAATCTTGAACCACGAGTAAAGATCTGCTTTTCACCTCGAGAGAGATTTGCTGCCGTGCTAAGCAAAAACACAGTAACTACCGCGAGATTCATTTGCCAGAATCAAAGATTGGGCTTTAGTTTATCTTTTAGGATATTTGTGATGGAAAAATAACATTTTATGTTTTTATAATACATTAATATTACATTAATTGTATTAAAAAAATAATAGGATCGATTAAAAATATGTGTTTTCTGTTTTCACTTACCAATAGTTGATGTTTTTCGGTGATAGATAAATAAAAACGTAGTATAAGGCCAAGTTTACGTTAGATGCCGTGGTGGCAGAGCGACAACATCAAAGCAAGCGTCGGTAACAGAAATGCAAAATAGCTACCAATAGGTAAGTGAGCAAGTAAGCATATTCGGCAGCGCAACAACACATTGTCGTCACAATAACTTGCTCACTTGCTCACTCACCTATTTATAGCTATTCTGCATATCTGTTGCCAACGCTTTGCTACTGTCGCTCTGCTATCGTAGCGCCGGCCTAATGTCTCATTGTGTTCGTATTTTAAAAGATATTATCCTTTAAATAGTTTTCTGTAAGTATTATACAAATAGATTTTTCGTATTTTTTCTATACTAGGCTACTGGCCGAAGTCTGAACGAAGTATAACCTATCATTTTAGGGCTTTATTCTATTAAATTATTTACCGTTCATCTTTATACAAGATGCACGAAGAAAAGAAATTCACAATATAAGGTTTTTTTTAATTGACCATGATTATAAAGCTGGTATTTTTAGATATGCCATGTACTGTGTTATCACCGAGGCCAAGATCAAACATCACTATATCGTGCAAATTGACAAAGCAATGAAGCTGGAAACTTCTTCATCCAGAAATTCATCGACCTATTTTGATGACGATTCTGAGTACGTAACTGTATGAATATTTAATATATATTTCAAAATACACAAACTATTTCATACACAAAAACAATCCATGCATTTCTATTATGAATTTGTATTTTAACATTTGAAATTATTTATATCGTAAAAAATAGTTTTTTGTTTTTATTTTAAGAACACAGTATACATTAAACAACGTTACGTGGACGACGGACAATATGCCCAATGTTTATCGAGATGCAAGTTTTTAGTCTGTTGAGATCTAAATTTTACAAACTTATAATCACTGATTTCGATTGATCCGTTCTTAATATGCACCCTGATAATATACATGTATAATATATTTTCTCTATAAACCATAAAAAATAATCACTTTTATTGTTATTGTTGAAAGTTATAAACAAAAATAAATATGCTTTAATAACAAATAAATGGATTTCGCACATCAAACAGACAGTCGCACATTTAGTCACCATCTGCCAACCTTCCGTACAATCAATTCTTATGGGGGGAAAAAACTAATAATAGTTTATACGTCTTTTAACTTAACCACTTCACTAAATAAGATATTAATGAATAATGCTTATTAATTAATTAAGATTAACTATGTTATCCATAATAATAAAAATGAAATAAAGGAAAACGACGTAAGTTGTATCTATCCGCAATTATTCACTATCATGGTTTGTATTATTTAACATCGTATCCACAACTACCAAAAAAATCGTAAAAAGAATCATGTAGTTATAATAAACATATTTACCTTACTAAAGTGACACCCCAGAGTATGTTAGGTGTTTAATTGTATTTTATCGATGTTCAGTTGTCATCAAAATGTTGTCATTGGCGTTACACAATATAATACGAAAAACAATATGATAGTATGAAATCATAATGGGAATTATTATACTCAATTACTATTTATAAAACGAACAATAGATATTTGGGTAGATTGAATCACTTATTTTATGACACAATAAGAATGTTTAGTTTTTCATTTGAATCATTTTAATTACGTAGCGAATGCTGTAAAGTTCTAACCTGGACTCCGGGCTGCAGATGTAGCGACGGCATGCGGGTTTTGAGCAGAAAAAATATCCCACTAAAAGGACACGCACAAAATGTCACATCGATTTTCGGTGGAAATAATGTCACACATCACTAATCCGCCTCAATTCGCTACGGGAAAATTTTGTCCACTTACGTGCTAAGTACTATGGCACTGACATTTCACTGCCTTTCCAGGCAATACAGTCGCCTGGAAAACACTACCCTTCTGTCATTTTCTTCTTCTTTTAACGGGGCTAGCGCTTATTAAATTCGTATATGGAGAAATGGCTAGGCGTGCAATCAGGATTATAATGAAACTTTATCTATTTTTATTTGTCAGTAATCAATACTTACTGTTAAATAAATATTATCTTTTTAATTTGTGCACGTAATAATGAATATACTATTTATGTACGGAGGTTAGTTGATAATTGTAATCGAAAAATAATACTCAGAAAAAGAAATATAACGTATTTTAATGAATACTATATAAATGAGTAGAATATTTTCATTATTTAATGCGTCGGTAATAGTGGATCAAATAAATAATTGTATTTAAACCAGTGCAAATGCTATATTTGACGTTTAACAACATCGCCGGGTGATTTTTTTATTCTGCCGCCATCTAGGTTTTAGTAGTAGAACTTATTGATGTTTTTGTCTTAGGCATGTAACTCCATCTATGGATAATTTTATACATAAATGAAAAAAATATTTAGTGAAGGTAGAAGGAAAAAATATTTAAGAATGCATAATTATATAATTAATCTAGTCATATTTAATCAAAATAATCTAAATGAATAGGAATAGCAGAGCTTTCATTGTTATTGAATGAGTGTACGGTAAACAATTATTTAATTGAAGTAATTTAAAATATATGGTACATACTGAATATAAAAATCTCGTATTGAGTCGTGACATTTTTGAAATAACATTCATGAAAGCGTAATGACCACAGTGATTTTCATTTGCGATAGTTGAAATGAAAAAAAATGACGGATCGAAATAGAAACAGCTCCACAATCATAACGATTCGAGTCATAATGAGGAATACAAACTCACTTGACGTTAAAAAAAAAAAAATTAAATGCATATTCAGTATTTTTTAATGAAAAAAAATATGATAAACACACTGCGATGTTTTTATAGAACGTCTGTAATATTAAATATTATAGCGTAAGCTTGTTGCCTTCTAAGTCAATTCTTTAAAAATGACAGTGCGCAGTAGCGCCATCGCCCGGGTTGTATCTGCGCTTGCGCCAAAACACAAAAAAATAACATTATCAGTCTGTCAGTCGTGCAGTGAGTGTACGAAAATAAAGTTAAAACAAGGCACCTGTTAATTCGGATTATTCGCTCCGGCTTGCTTATCTCAAAATGTCAGCACCTGTCAAAAAGGTTCCGATACATCTACAGGTGAGTTTTGATAATTTCTCCACACTCAGATACTCATATCATTGAGAGTTCCATTCATATTTTATTGATTTTCCGTAGGCCTGTATTCTGGCTGGGTACCAAGTGTATGGAACATAACGTGATATACGGCTACTATGCTTGGCCGATTCAGTCTTTTTACAGTTAGTATAACAATGAGAATAATGACTTTAGATTATTATTGTCAGACAGACTTTTGTTTATTGTTTTTATTCATAGTTTTAATCGTAGAAATTGTCATATTAATACTTTACTTAAAATACAATGGGCGTTTTCTCTTTTAGTAGAAGTTGTAGCCGCACCGGTTATACTCGATTTTCAGATACGCTTTCAATTTCTCTAATATTCTTGCGATGCCAATCGATTATAAACAATATTTATGAACTTAATAAACCCAGATTGATAATACATTGCGAATTTTCTTTAATAAGTGACACGCGTTGACGACAGAAATACAGAAGTAAAAACAATATATCGTGTACTAAGCACTCGAGTAGAAGAATAAATAAGATCTTTAGTGATGGATAGATAGATTAACTTATCTTTCGTGCAATATGCAAATATATTTTTCTCGAGTCCACGGACAATTCGTCTGTAATAATAATAATCCAAATCGTCTGGATGTCTGGCAAGCAAAAGAAAATTGGTGCATTGAATTCAATGCAAGCCATCAATATATTTTGCGCGTTATTTTATTATGTGTGTTTTTAATTGTAATCACTCGACATATTTTTTAGAAATAATATTTGACAAAAATTTGCTTTGATAACTATTTGGCAACCCACATTTTGTCGGCTTTTCTTGTTTATACTGGATAGTTAAACAACTGAAATCTAATACATTGCAGTCATGTAGCTGTCATGATTATGTTAATCAAATTTGTTGACAGCTATTTCTTTAATAACATATAGTTATTGAGTAATTTACGCCAAAGATGTGACCAAATGGTTCACGGCTAACTTAACTTATTTCGAATCTCACGTTTTTTCGGCTCCTGTTATCATGGATTTATAATAGTTGAATAATAATGCTCAAAAATTATTGAATTATTATGACTGGACGTTCAATTAATTGACTTAGTTATAGTTGATGATACTTTACTATTTATTTTATATTTCTGATATCGATGAATTCATTTGTAAAAGAAATCAACTTCAACTTGGTCACTGGTATGATAGATAATACGTGATGTTTTATAAAAATACTTCTCTAAAATAATTTTAAAAACTTACCAAATTTAATAAAATACTTGTTATTCATACAAATATTCAACTGCTGCATAAGTTATTTAGGTAAATTCAGCTCGCTCTATGAGTAGATTTGGATAAAAACAATTTAAGATAATTTTCATCAACTATTGAAATGATGGTATGACAGTGCGAATTCATTTTAATTAGTCGGCGTTCAGCCTCAAATAATATTATTAAATTTGTTCTCCGCGATGGGTGACATTTCGGACTAAGACTAAATTATACTATTTTACAATTTTTAGGAATATGCTTATTGGTACGTCACCTAAATTTACGCTGGATTAATTTTATTTTTCATTGTCAATTAATTATTTGCACACTTATCCTACACCCATACACTGACATAGAGCTAACCAAAATGCTATTATTAATCTGAACTTCAAAGCGATAGATGAATATCGAAGTATTTTTATATCAACTAGAAAGCGAAACCTGTTGTAGATTGATAAAAGAATTAGATTAGATTGAAAAAGATATGTATCTTCATTTAAATAATTGTAACAATTGGCACGTAAAACCTCGAAAATATGTCATTCAGATTCATAATATAATATGTGGCCATGACAATATATCACATTTTTATAAAATAAATCTAAATTCGTGTACCGGAACGAACCGGTACGACGAACATTCCGGTACATTTTAACTGTCCGATTAGCATACACGAAATAATAAGGTAGATAGAATACGTTTTTTATATTAAATCGTTGGATGCATAACGCGAATGCGCTTCGCAGATAGCAATCTAGAAATTCAAACACGAAGACAATAAATAACGCGGGCAACATATTGTGAATCTATCTTATTAATTCATATAAAAATCCGATATATCACAAACAATCTCTACGGTTAACCCACCATATGTTTCTTAGTCACAGGTTTGTGCACAGGATTATTTAAATATTTGATGATAAAAAAAGTGATTGAACAGTTTTCGGACAAATTTCTGCTACTTAATGAATGACAATGGGTGATTGTTTTTTTATCAGTTTCTCGTAATTATTTGTTACTCACCTCACGGAAACATTTCTCACCAGCTGTTATCAAAACGAGCCTATATTTTAAAACAAACATTTTGAAATATTATCTTTTGGTTCTATTTTATTATCTATCGTGCACACATATTATATAAATATGTACGTAGGTAAGTTACTGCACATTTTAAATTAGTACGATGTTTATAAATGAACCAATAAAAATAAAATTGGGTGTAATATTTTATTGACCTCTGATAATATCATGTATAATAATATTATATATTACATTACTATATCTGCAGATATTATAATAAAACTATTATTCACAAATTACTTCACGAAATATTCCAAGGCAATAAGATCAGTAGTTTTGAAAATATTATTTAATAAACATTGTATTCGTATTTGAGTGCTGATTCACAACTATTTTCATGACTACAAAGGATTGAATGAATGCTATGCCAACAACTATAAAGTATGTTAATTTTCTTTCGGATTTCATAAACTATGTCTATTTGTAACTATCAAATATAATTTACATATATAACACTAACCGTTTCAAATCGACCAATACAGTTTTTAATTAGCTGATCTGCCTAATTAATCAAACTGGGCTTATGTTGATTACACGACTTCCTTAATAATGAATCTAGCTAACTCAAACTTTATTGATTGTCCTATACTTGGCGCAATTAATTAAGACTAACGAGGTTACTCAACCGTGACTTACAACCATTGCTTTCTATTCTACACTACATCCATCATTGAAGAAGGTATACCAAACATCGGATGATATAAGTCCATGCCTAGTTCTGTCGATGAAAATACTCTTCACATTCAATAAAACTTAAATCTTTATTAGGTAGTTTACTCTCTTCATATTATATTCGTTCCTACTAGCGACGTGCCATCATGAAATGGCTTTCGAATGCTATATTTCACATAATATAATACACAAAAACACACAAATTATTGGGTAAAGTAATTAAGTCACACATCTACTATTTCTCTTTTTTTCATAAAGATAGCTGGAATTATTCTTCGTATAGTTCTTCGCAATATCGAACGTAGACTTATCATACATTTAATTTAACGCCCGGGTCTTTGTGCAATATGCGTAGACGCTAGCGTGTCAGGCAATTTTGCAATTCACTTTATCAAAAACACAAATTATACTAAACGCGACATTGTTGTCTACCAGGTTTCTTGGTGGCTGTATGGCTGTATTGAGCTTCATATTTTGCCTAATTCTCCAAACATTTCATTTATGTGTTGGTCCGCATATCTTCAGCAATACTCTTATTTTAAAAATATCGAGAATTTATAACAGTCCTAGAAGAAATTCGCTATGACTGATGGAAAAATGATTTAAATTGAGGTTCGAGTGAACTAAGATTAGGTGAGTGTTTTAAACTGAATATCGCTATTTTTCGGATAGACGGGGGACAAACCTATCCCATACCACAATATTTACGGTAAGCCCCAATCTCTCTTTTTTCTTTGGCATATTCTATTTTAGAAGTGCGGGAGAATGTTGAATGATTTATTGGCGTGTCTTGATATCAGCCTGATACATTGTCTGTTAGTATAATGTGAGTACATTTTATGACAGCTCACAAGAGACGAAATTCATTTTATGACAATTCGATTTAAAATACTCGACGAAAATAATAAATAGTCTTTTTTCTCCCATCCAGGTGGAATATACTTATATCCGAACAAATTTTGTGGAACACAGCCGTCGTTCTTCGAATCGTTATCAATGAAAATTGTTGTATTATGTCTAACGATAGGATATGCTTTCATTGTCATTTACTTTAATACACAATAATTGACCTACTGTTATATTACATAAACTATCTTTATTTTATTTTGACATTAAAGATAACCTTCTTTGCCCCCCTGTCCCGTGTTGATGCGTTGACAATTGATTAGCAGAGGTTAATAGTGCTTAATTTTTTGCAGTCATTGAGCTACACTTCAATACCAGGATTCGTTAAATATAATTTCAACTCCAACTTGTAATTTTTTAATAAATAATGCGGTTAGAACTCCCCTTCCGTAAATCAGCTAAATCACATTATCTTCTATAACCAATACTTTTAGTGGTGTATTTATAAATATTTATGTTGTTTAGGACGACACCATACGAATATTAATCGCAGGATAGTGAGTGAAGCTTTAAAATTGTACACGCGCGCGTACAATTTACAATAAGGAAATGGTTAGTCATTATTTTTTACATCCCAATACATCTTTGTCTGTTATGTCGTAAAAGTTTAACTAACGTATCACTTTATTTACTCTCGGTCTTGACGGAATTGTGAGATTTTGTGAGCATAAATTATTATTGAAAAAAAAATCTTCTGCTATAATCGTTCAACAAATAAATAAGCAACGTGTTTGTACTGTAAAATAGTACTGAGATTTTATAAAATATAGTCATGTGACTATAATATTTTTTAACTGCCAATTCTAGTTTATAATAAAGTATGTAGAATAATAGTTTCAAAGGATATTTTTGATAGAGCAACAATTATCATCGACGAGATAGATTTGTATTATTATAAATCTTCCTGTAATTAAAATAATTTACGTATCATATAAATAACCGAGCTCTTTCATTGTATACTGTAATATTGTCGACTATCTTAGAATATTGGTGGCCCAACTTGAAAGCGAGGCGTTTATAAATCACTTTGCATCTACTCCTGTAGGTGCGTATTTTTTAAACATAAAATGCTGAATATGAGAAGCCTAATGAGTTGAGTATTCGGCTGCAAATAACACTCATTAAAAACTATCAATACAAGCCTGCCACGTTTTAGAAATCCGTGTTATTCACATTCGGAGTTGATATGGTTAGAAAAATATTAGACAAATTGATGAATTAAAAAAAGTGTCAAATTCTTAGATTTTTACTTTTGAAATGTAGTTAAAATTTTACACACAGAGAGAACTTCGAATAATATCGAGTTTCAAATCAATTTAGGCAGTGGTGAATTCAAAAGTATGTTTATTTTAATTATTATATAATGTTTCGGCTTGGAAATAATATAAATGTTAATCCCAAATGTATGCGATAAACAGTCGCCCGCATATACGATCATATCTGAAATTTACTCTCGTTTTAAAGTAAGTATGAGTAACATCACGAGAGTACTGTGAGATGAAATAAATGAATGGTATGAATTATCGTTTTAATCGAAGTCAATTGCCGAAGTAACAACACCCGTTTAATTTCCACACATTTTAAATTTAGGCTTAAAAATTAGACAACACTATATCTACAACATTATATATTCGTATACTGACCGTTACAGAATCCGTTTTATTTATTTGTATTATTGTACCTACTATAAAAATTAGTAACGGAATTAGTTCGTGCAAAATTCAATGGGCGCACTTATTTAATATATTTTACACTAACAGCTTATTGGTCATACATTACTGTAAATTTTAATAGGAAAGATTAAATCAAAGTTAATACTATAAAAGTAAATAATATTGGCAATCGGTGTTAAGTAAGTAGGCTCAATTTCGAGCACTGAAATTATGTAGTATTGACGTAACTATAGTACACATATTTTATATTCAAATTTTTTGCATCAGGTCGCGGCCGAGACGCGCTAGTGTGCAAATTATACAGCGCGCTAAGGCGCCCGGTATAATTGAGGGCGCCTTTTTAAAAGCTTTTGATAATATGTATTGAAAAAAATAAACAAGTAAAAAAACTCGTCAGTGTTTTTTACGTGTGATAATTTTCATAATTAAAAAATATATACCTACTATAAAATATAATGCTTATATTTTTATAAAATCCTTATACTATAAAGAGGGATAGAAATTTAAACACGTGGATATTATAATTCAGTTTTTTTTTTTTTTTAATAGTTATATAATACAATTTTTAAAGTTTTTTTTAATAATTAGTAATAATATTTTTTTGATATTTAATAAGGAAAAATACGGCCTTCTGCATATCGCACTTCTCATATCAATTGAAGTCAACCAAATTTTGTATATGTGAAGTAGTGTCGGGTATTATCGGTTCCAAAGAGAGCAGCAGATACTACAACTAAACTACTAAGCTATTGTTATGTTAAACATACTAAATAGACGCAGAACTGTAATTTATGCGTAACTCTGAAACTGCGTGTAGTAACTTAGTAACTGAAAATAGTAGCGACGCTATATGCCATTTTTCGATTTATCTCGAACTATTTTTTTAGTTCGCTTATTCTTGCTTACTTGATAATTAATAGGCTGAGTTGTATTACATTATATTAGAAGAATGCACATGATATTGTGTTATAAGAAAAGATTTAAAAACCCACTAAAAATGAAATATAATATAATAGTCTGATGATAAGCAGAACATTATCGGATGAAAATAAGCGTGGAATCAGACGAGTAGTTTCTGTAGTTGACGCTATTTTGTTATATTATTTTACAAAATCTTTTTAAATATCTTATAACACATCGCAGATTATTGATTTGCAACCAGTTTACCGCAAAGATTAAGAAAATGCCTATTCATGATGGATGAAAATAGAAAATGCTTTAACGTTGATGCAGAGTACGCATAGTAAAACTTATGCATAAATCTATATATCCATACATAGCGTATAATAAATCGGATATTAGCAATGTTCATTTTTTAAAATAGAATTTTAAATAAAAAATAAAAAGAGATCTTTTTTCAAAAAATCTCAGCTCATCATTGCATGAATGCGATTGCGAACCTTTTGAATTGGTTTATTGATATTTTGATGCGGCGCCATTATAGATTATTTTAAGTTTCGGTACCAGCTTAGCAGCTCGTTTATTGTGTGTTTGATTCATAATTGTACATAATACATACCGCACAATATTATTCTAGAAATCAATTCATTATCATCATATAATCGAATTGGTAGCATAATCAAGAAAGAAGTTTTTTCTTTGAAATCACAGCATTTGCTTAAGGTCTCAAAATATAATGAACCGGATCACACTCGATTGGATAAAATTGTGTTTTTAGTTATTTCGGGCTGAATTTTAGGCAGCTAAACATATAAATAAAACAGTGCGTGAATTTGTTATAAATGAAAAATTTTATTTGATGACAGAAGATGTAGACAGAGTAAGATACTCCCGCGCTCTACAACCAATGCATTTTAAAAGCTTTTATTCACAACTGTAAGCGAACTTTATACAATTTAAATTGCTACTTCTAAAATATCACATTGTTACGGTGTCTTAGCATACAATATTATACCGTATAATAAATTTAATTGTGTCTTCCTGTAATTTTCTTAGTTTTTTATTATAACCCATCAATCTTTTACGTTATAGACCTTACGAAGTTCTTTAATATAACCAATGTAAATACCGCGCAAATTACCGTTTACCCACATTAACCCACTTTTGATAAATCATAGACATTATTGCAATGTTACACGCAGATATCAACCATGTCAAAGTTTTCCCATAAAATCTATTTATTATTGACACGGCACTAACATTCGTAATATTGTGTGTCAATCTTCAATACTTAAATATTCCATAATAGGAGAGACAATCTTTGAACGAGAAAGTACGCACACACCTTTAACTTGAAGACACTTTCCAATCTTTTGCATACAGATGGTTCTTTCCAAGCAAACATGCAACATCTCTTAACTAACAACCGAAACTTGCTTTATCACTATCTCTATTATTCGTTATCGTTGTTATTCTTTCCAACGTTTCTTATCATTATAAAGATTGTAATTATTTGGATACAGATGTATTTCAATAAATCTCTAGATAACGCTGTTACCGAAATATTATTTGAATTAATCTATGAAATCCCAAATGAATAGTTACGGGTTATTACATTGGAAAACTAAAACCGCGATGCATTAACACAGTTTTTCTTACGCAATAGGAAACACGGTCAAAAAATAGCTCCAGTCACTTACATCACAAACACGTTGGCAGTACTACCTCTTCTATACGGAAGTTTCAATCTTGCATCTCATTAATTTCAATATAATGTGCGAATAAACGATACGTTATCAGTTTTGCTTATAAGTATATGTTGCACTTGTAAGCGGATGGGTATACATTTTGTTCTATATTTAAATTTTAAATTGAAACCGGGAAATTTATGTTTATTTACGTAAGTAGTTCAGTTTTCTCTTTGCATTCGGCTACTATCCGTTCTTTTAAGAATGCTTTGAATAAATAGAAATGAAAAAGTATAACATTGCACCCATTAAATGTCATGAAAAATCCTTTTAAATTTAGAACACAATAGTCGGCTAATGATTTTTTAATAGTGTGTTGCCATAATGCAAACACTCATTCTACGTTTTCAACATAAGTTTTTTGGGCCATTAATTGAACAAGGGCCTTAAAATTAAGCAACAAAACAAATTTTAATAGTTAAGTTCGCTATACAATTACAATAAAAGACACTCAATATGAGGATTAGTTTCTTAATAAATATTTAAATTCTAAATTATTGAAAACTGGTAAACTTCCATATGTTCGCTCACTGCCCACATACAATGTAGCCTGAAGATGCCGAATGGCGAAACCCGAGTCGCTAACAGTGATCTGACATATGGAAGTTCACCAGTTTTAAATAATTTAGAATTTAAAATCAATTTCCATCAAGCACCATCAGTCAAAAATATTAAAAATTTAAATGTCATATTTTACCAATTTCATACATTATTAATTTTTTCAAGATTTATATTTTACATATTTTTCGTCGTCATTACTTACTGTTTGCCGAACAATTATCATAATAATTAACATAATATATATATTATGCTTTATGCTGATAAGTTCGTCATAGTTTCAGGAGGCTTAAAATAGTTGTGAATCCATTTAGGTATAGTACCCCAGAAAACAGAAATATTTTCTCAGTCTAATTTCTCTTTTTTTAAAGTTGTGTGTTTTCATTAACTTTAACTTTCTTGCGTGTATTAATTAAATAACTTAACCTTGCTCGCGATACATACATACACTTTGTTAATATGTAAGTTTTAGAGGAAAATCCAATTTCTTTTTGGCCTTGAAAATTACTTTCTACGTGTTAAAGAACTTGTTTAAATGTATGTCGAAGAAAAAATATGATTTATTATATTTCATACAAAAATAAAAATTACGTGCTCTAATTTCATTTGGCGAACTTGGCCCTACATTGTATTATCTGATGGCTTAAATTGTATTATATTTTTACTAAGCAAATTCTTATGAAGTTTGGTCATTTTTCTTTTAAATGTACAGAGTGAACCAATATTCTGCAATGCAGTAATAATAAATAATTGTAATCTTTTTCATTTATAAATAAATTACTGTTGATTTAACTAAAATAAGAATACCAGGCGGCGGATTTGCCGTGATGAAAATGGGTTGTAATTTATCTTGGTTATATTTCTTATTATCGGTTATATAATATTTCGATGAGGGAAAAAAATATGCATTAACTACTTTTCGTATCCCAAGTGCTAAGTGATCTATTTTTATGACAAAAGCTCTATGGATATTAATTATTTTCTACATACGGTGTACTTTCAATAATCAGGATCTCTAGAAAATACCCTTGAAGTATTGAAATTTAGGATGAAAAACACAAAAAATGAGAATCCTCAAAAAGACAATAATCACAGGCCCATGGACGGAATAAAATTAAGAATGACAAAATAGCTAAAGCATTGCCAGTAAGTAAAATCGATAATTCAGAAATCTTAAACTATCTTTACTCCAATATTTAATATATTCCGGATTATCCCTGTTTTTCATTATTCGGGCTTTCTTCCCAGCATTAGACCGAATAGTCGAGAGTACACTATATAATAATAAATTATAATCTAAAAAGAGTTCAGGAAATATCTTTGTAATCTACCATGACACAAAAAAACAGTCAGTGTGCATTAGAAAAATTACTTTTATTAAAAGAAAAAATGTAATAAAACCTTTTTACTGATGTAAATATTTTCTGTTAATTATGAGTGTAATACGAATTTACTCTGTTTATTGCGTTTATGTTAAACTTCCCAGCAATAAACACTTCACATGTACGTGCTTCATATTAATAATAAGATTATGTCGTTTTGGGTAGGTTCCTTACTAATTTAGTATACTAATTAATAATATTACAATGAATACTTTAAGAGTAAGCGTTGTGAATTATAAATATGTGTAGCCGTAATATACCCACTGAAAAATATATACAGATTAATGCGTTATGGTATTGATCATCCCAGGGTTATTTTCCACTGAATCGTATCATACCATGTTGTTTTTGTGAGTACATATTTGGAGCAAGAGTCTCTATTTAAGAAGGTTAAGCAAATGATTAATCAACCATAGATTCGCATTTCAGAAAATCGTTTTCAAATAACTCGTCATGGCGTTGTGACTTACCTTTTTTAATATTAATGGTTATATTTTGATCCATTCTGTACATATTTTAATAAGTTTTGTCGACAACTTCGCATGCCAAATCACGATTTTCTCGAAGAGCTGCGTGCCTGACTCCTTCCGTACTGGAAAAATCGATTCTTTGCGTACATTTAAAAGTTACTCATGCTATAGTGTGTAAATAAAATGTTTATTCTCAAAATGGCCTTAATGTCGTATTCATTTTCTCCAACTTAAATATGGAATTTTATCGTAAAAGTCACGGGTTTCTTTAACGTTTCTTGCCTTGAAAACTAACATGTTTCAAGTAGTTTCATGTTGCGCGTACACGTGTTTATCATACATTTCATACACAGTCGTCATAGTCAAAATTATTGAATGAAACTATGTATTTTCGAAATATTATTACACTTTAACGGTCCTGTTTCTTGTACTAACTTCATTTTATAACGACCATCTTGTTTGTTTTGTTGACCCAACTACGGGTCGGTCGTGTAATCCCACGATGCTGAACGACAAAATTTATCACACGACTAATTGCCATCTACTGATGTATGAGCGATTTTTCATGCCAATTATTATTGATTGCTCGCCTATTATACATTACTTCGCCTATTCAAGCTAATATTTGTATTTTCGAAAACTCAAGTCTACTGCAAGTGAGAAATAAAATAATACTCACCCGCCAAGGTTTATAGCTCGTGGTCGTATAACAAAAAACTTCAAACTCTGCCTTAAAGGCATCGCAATTTTTTCTTTCTTAAATTTTATTTGCTTTCTATAAGGAATATGTGACGAATTCAAGGCACCTACAATATTTCCTGTCATTCGCCAGTCACTAACCACCCTTCCAGGTCATCGGAATCTTTTGACTTCGCCGAATTTATCCTACGCATAAGGCTAGAGCTACGATATCAGAGCGACAGCAGCAGAGATGCAAAATAGCTATAAATAGATGAGTGAGCAACCAAGAAATTCGGCAGCATAACAACAAGTTGTCGTCTCAAATTCATCACTCACCTATTTATAGCTATTTTGCATCTCGGCTCCCGACGCTCTGCCGCCGTCGCTTCTATTATAGTGCCGGCCTAATACTCGCCACAGTAATGCTTAGTTCGTTAACGGAGTCCTTTGCTTGTTTTGCTACACAATTACTATACTATACGACGTTACTGTAATCGGTAAACACAAAAGTCTATTTATTCGACATGCAAAAGTAAATTCTACACCATATTGGAGTATAACCCCCAACGCTTCTAAACCAGATTTATGTACACGCGTCCAATATTGGCCGGGAGGTGGCTTGGCGATAAAGAACTCGGATATTAGGAAGCAAACCATGCAACTCTCTGTTTTATCAAAAGTTATTTACCGACGCTGGTTCTGGATAGAAAACGTGTTGTGTCCATCTTTCTGCTCCAAGTATTAACCTTGAAATTAAACATGGAAATCTTGAGTGACGAAACCTTGAGAATATTATTTAAACAAGATTCCTGCCTCAATCCATAAAACGAACCCAATTCCAATCCCTAAATGTCACTAAAAATATTCATAAATATTTAACGCAACACATGAACTTTTTCAGCCCTATAAATACGGCTACATTTTCATTTTTAATGCTACTATCGCTTCATTTTGGGTCATTCGCTTATGAATTATAAATCGTTTCATTGATAGTAAGTTGAGGAAATTTAGCGGTATGAAGTACATTTCAACTGATAACTTATTAATATCGATTTTTATCAACACCTACGTTAATAATAAAATATTGGTTCTTTCCCATGCCCAGATACTTGGCCTATGTGTATCGATTTTCATATGCATTACGGGCATTTTATTAATAAATTTGAGAAATTGTGAATGTCAAATATTTGGATAGTGTGATTTTTGTGACTACAGTAACGTTTCAAATTAAACTGCCACCACACTCCTAGATATATTCTATTAGATAAATATATACATATATTGTATTATATTCTTCCCATCATAGCATATTAGCTATAACGTACGCTGGAATATCAGTATATATTATAAATATGCATTTGATCACTATGTTTACTGAAATTTGTCGTCTAGGAGGATGGGATAGGTGGATAAGTATAAATATATGAAGTGCCAAATATAAAATCACACATTTTTTAATACGTTCTCTCGTTGCGCACACGCGTTACATACATGACAACTCAACTGTATATAAACCAATATACGTGTGATGTACGTTAATCTCCTAATTATTGTCAAAATAATATACTGGCTAACGTTGCCTTGAGTGAATAAGCATGTGCGAATATTAATCACCCAATACTGGAGGACGCAGGTTCGAGTCCCGTAGCTACATAAAAAATCAATATGTTTGCAATCCGATAATGAATTCTCATGAAAATGAAATAAACATTATATTCGCAGTGTGAGGATCCTAATCAAATTGGTAATGTGGAAATGTAATTGTTTTTTTCTGGTGTCTTTGGATTCGCGAATACAGCTCAATGGGTTGGGTAAATAGTAAACAAGTGATCACTTTTTAAATGATATATTCATACTGTAGTGGTCCGTATACTCTGTCTTGCGGTAAATACAGTTTTTCAGTACTTTTTTTCTTGCGACTTTTTTGAGGCCATCTTTTAGAAATCAATTTATAATATGGTTCATTTCAAAATTGTCATTTTTAAATCATTGAAAAACAACAGCTATCAATGCGTTTCGTTCGTTTTAGTTTCGTCGATTAGTTTCGAGAGTTTTTTTTATCTTTCATTCGATTTTCAATGTTGAGTATTTTAGATTGCTTAAAACTCGTACAACAAATCTAGCCTACATAGATAGCCAGGAGTTGTCAATTTGATCAAGATTCAACGCCGAAGATGAGTTGATATATCCAAAATAACGCGCTCAAGAATAGGTTGGAAAGGGCGGGAATTTAATGATTAATATCAACAAACCAAACAATAGGGAGGACCAGAGGCTTACTCCAAGCTTTAGCATTATGATGAAGACATTTCTTATATATCCATTTCATTCTTACCGTATATAAATGAATACAAAAATATAATATATTCGCTTTGCTCTAGCTCTAGAGTTTACCAAGATTGATTTTGTGAAATGTGTCTGAATATGTTCGGTACCATATACTATCCTCATAAATCAGCCATTTTCAGGTGCCTTTGTTATTTTCGTTCAATAGATTTCCATAACCAAATTATTGTCGAATCGTGATGCGCATGACAGTGATATATTAAAGAATTTCCATGTAATACCTAGTTTTCTCACGATTGTTAAAACTATTCAGAACCGACGTTTCGTCTTTAAGCCAAAATATAACGCGATCACTCAAATTGTTTTCGTAATAATTATCAACTCTGAAAAAAGCAGTGAATCCTCATGTTAGTGTTATTTATTATTGGTTAAATATCGCAATATTCATCAAAGATAAACACCTACTATGATATTGTGTTACTTTTCTAATCATCGTTTGCTCAACAAAGTTACGCTTGAAAGGGTCTAATGACTCTCTAACCCGTCAAACACGATCGTATTGACTATTTTTGTGTGATACGCGTATATTTATTCACGTTTCGGGTAATATTTTCTTCATATAATGAATGCTGAGCTACTCTAAAATTATTAAAAAATGTTATCTACTAAATTTCATAAAATACCATACATTATTTTTAAACCATGTCCACTCTAAAAATGAAGCATATAAACCTTTACAATGTAGATTTATAAATATATTAATTAATTTTTACAGCTTGTTTTCATTAGGATTGGTTATCAACTGATCGTTGAACTAATTAAACCTCCTGGTCCTGCATCTTTAAATTTAAAGCATCCTCATGCAGCTGTGATATTTTAACCAACTGGCCACTGAGGAAGTAAATAATTTAATCTGCTCAACTACTGGTAGCCAATTCTTCTCCTTATCACTCATTAATGGGTAAAAATATGTCACTTCACATTGTGGAGATTCATATTCACTCTTGGAGCGGACGCCTTTGCATTGTGTAGATGCACATGTTTTCGTAGCGGACAGTGTAAAAATTAGACAGTCCTATCGGCAATTCTAACTGTTGAGGTTATTAATAATCGATCTGATTTCCTCAAGCAGCTTATCATAACACCCTTAGAATGAAGGATGTATTTTATTATCAAATTTCATTTCAAGTAATTTTTCGGCATATAATGCGGTTCAATAACTTTGAAAACTCTTAAAAATAATATATATATATATATATAAATAAAGTAGTTTATGAAATATCGAACTTTCAACAATTTATTTTCTTTATCACTATTATCAATCTTTTTCGCCAGGTGAGAGGCGGTAATAAATTTTGTCGTCCGTGTTATTTCTACTAAAGTAATTACTTTATTTCCGTGGCAAACGCTAAACCGTCAGAATATATAACAAAAATTCGTTAGTTTTCATGTGAACATCTGTGTTGATTTATATTATTTCCAAACCGAAGTCGTAACTTTTTCTAAACACTATTAAGTGAACTCCAAATAAGAAGTGTTTACTTTTCTTCGGTGTGTATATTTTCCTGAAATATTTGAGCTATCCTTGTATACGAGTATATCTTACGGTTTCTGGTAAAATGTTGACCCATCAAAGTGGTTCCCGAGTTATAATGAAAGCACAATATTGAATTCTGTATATTGTGTAACCCGATCCTGAGCATTGTCGCAAAATATTATATAAAGCCCACATTTTCAGTGCTACACGAATTACGTTAGCCTTATATAATGAAAAATAAAAATGTATACTTATAGTTTTGTTGTTTACCACTTTATTGTTTATTTTTATGAATAGTACATTTTTACTCGGTCATTTATACTGCACATAAATAGTCATAAACGCCAGTGAAAGCTAACCAGTGACGTTATTATAGAATTAATCCACACACAATAAAAAAATCGAAAAAGTCTTTCACGCAGCAGCTATTCAAAACCGTATAAATATTTTTTACGGAGTGACGAAAATATCAATAAGTTTATCGAGTTTTTATTGCAGCTATAAAATGCCACATAATTCCAACATTTATTTTGCTATTTCTAACAATTGTCAATAAATTCATACGGATTATTGTTCACCAATACAAGTGTGTACATTTTCACTACTGACTCACATTGCTATATTTCGTTTAACTGTAGAAAAAGCACCACTTCCACACCACTGGCGCGATTTATCGTGGCAAGATTTTTTCAAAATAAAAAAGACATACTGTGCGGATTGGTAGGCCCGGTATATTCGTATGAGCTATAGGATAAATGTCCTTATAATTTATAACAATTTTCGATTAACACGATAAAGAATATTTATCGGTCAGAAAAATATCAGCAGTCCAGTCAAGTCGGTCTAAATGTAATACAAGCAAAAACTCATTAAAATAACGAGCGGTATTTACAAATTACCAAAAAAAATCTTAAAAACTAAATTTATAATTACAACAATTGCGCTCCATATGTTTTAATTACCAGACGTTGACGTAATTTATTCTAACAAAAAAATCCACACATGTTAATAAAATATGTATTATAACGTAATCAACGACCATATTAAATTCACTAGTGGAGGTCTTCCTATCTACTTTTATGAACAAATTCATGAAATTTAATACATATTATCATTTATTGATATTTTTTAATTGCTCACACTTATAAATTAGTCGCCATACACAAAACTACGTGTCATTTCAATTGTTTATAAGTATTTACATATTTAAAAAAATAGCATGATAAAAAACACAAAATCTCCTTATTTTGCTGCGGAGTGCATCGATTTTCCTACTCAACCGTTGTAACTCTTTAAATATAAACCAAAATTCTGTTTTGGTTTATATTTATATTTATTTGATGGTCTAACTGCATCTTAAGATCTCTTTTACTGTTCTGATATACTAACAACATGTAATATATAATTGACGTGTTCGAAAATTACAATAACAGATGGACATGTAAGTTAGTGTTTTTTTGTATGCGGATTGAATGTAACGTCTGATATATGCATCTTTATAAATTGTAATCCATCGACTCCTTGGCAAAATCCTTTCTCACATATTTGTTTTTCAGTGTCACATACTTTTTCTGAACTTGGTAAGTTCATATATTGGCATATTTAAAGGGGAGACTATTTTGTATTGTCTCTTAAAAGTACCACTGCACAAACGCACTCGTGCAGTAGTTATCCACTCAGATATTGATCAGATCACATAATCTTCCTTTATTCCTTGTTCGTTGTATTTTTTTGTAGATCTAATTTGAAGGCACCATGTAACATTCAATGCTAGAATACTTTTTTTTTTATAACATGTTCGCTCCCAACTTGGAGCATATGGATATACACATTGTGAAGATATCCACCCCGAAAGAGGAGTATATCGATCTCCGCAATGT
>JAGVSQ010000461.1:0-39274 GCA_022683975.1 Rhyacophila evoluta | reverse complement strand
GCATCTTCAGGCTACATTATATGTGGGCGGTAAGCGAACATATAACATACTAGTAGTAGTATACATAGTAGTAGTACTAGTATGTTATATGTTGTGAGTGTCTTATTATACCTATTCCTGGTGGGGATGGATGCATTCATAGTACAAAGCATTCTCCATTACACAATCAAAGTGATTTATTTTTTGCTGATGGCTTTTAAAAAATTTACACTGGTAGGTAATTCATTTATATTGATTCCTGGATCACAACCCTCCTGAATAACATTCCTTGTCTTAACCCGATTCCTCCCAATGACTCACCGGTGAGTCTATCAATGACATGCCTTGTACCCCAACGTCTCACCTGTGAGTCAAGACGATTTCTCTTACTAAACGCACAATATTCAAGTTCTGAAAAATGGTTTTGTTAACGAAATATATTGACAAATATGTTTATAAAATAAAAAAATCAATATTCCCAGTTTTTCGATATTATTTTAACCGAAATCGCACAGAGGCCGTAACGGTTGACACAAACGATTATACTGTATGCGCTTATCATAATCGGGTATGTAAAAAATTAAAGAATTTAATTTAATTAGCGTTGGCATAATCTAGAATAAAATGATACAATCTTTTTATAAATATAAGAAAAAAAAAATTAATTCAATTATAATTATAGAAATATAAAGTGTTGTGCTAACCCTGACAAGAAATCAATGAACACTCTTAAACTATCCCGCAAAATGCATATATGTATGCAAGGTCACATCAAAAATCTGTGGGTCTCAAATTATATTGGTCAAATCATTGTTCTTGCGTGCTTTAGTATCTCGAAAATCGCTGCTGTGCAGGGCAAAGTCATGTTGATAGTGAGTGCCAGTTAAAAGGATAACTATTTAAACATGTATAATATTTGTTTATTTTTTTTTTTTAATTAAAACAAATTGTAAAGACTGGAAAATTATCTGTTTATTCACACAGGTTATTTATACAAAATGTTATCTAAAATAGCATAGTCTCCAAGAATAAAAGATTTATATTCCACATCAAATGAGCAGCTAAAATCATCATTGGTGAATAAATCTTCAGTTTTACTCTGAAAAAAGAAAAATTGTTTGTTATTTGAAAGAATCTTATATAGAAAATATGCAATATCATAGAAAAAAATCTAATCACTTTTCAATATGTGCTAATATTTTAATGACAAATGTTTTATTTATTTCTCATAATAGGCAAACTGAACTAACATTGTTACTTTAAGATAAAGAATATAAATCTCAAGTGAGACCTATCTTTTATTATTTCTCTGAATTAAAATAGCTACTAAAAGCATGTGCATTTTATATGTAGGTACAGTACAATACAAAAGTGCCAGTGCAAATTTATCCAATAAATTATGATGTACAACAGTCACTATTATCTCTTGTTACAGATTTTTATGTTTTTCATTTCCCGTTTTATATTTGTAATGACAACATATTTATGAAATACATTTTTAAAAATCCATTCTTCTGATGTCTGCTAATTTCTCTAGGAGTAATAAATGTGTTCACTTAAAAATCTACCAAACATGTTAGTATTATTTTCATCTATTCTAAAATATGGATGAAAATCTTTAAAAAAATCTAAATCTTTGGGTAATTTCAAATTTAAAAAATATATTAAAAATAATTTGCCTGAGTTGGACGACTCAAAAAGTACCAATATAAATCATCTGCCGGCCAAATTTGTGATTAATCTCATCACCATATAAATGCTAAAAAATGGCACAATAAGCGATAACATGCAGTCCCCTGACACAACAGATGATTTACATCAATAGTAGAAAGATAACTAAAACATAATATTATTTGTTACATGAGCCGTTTTTACACCCAACTCAATGCAAACGATCTTGAAAATATTTATTTCTTATATTCACTGCTTTTCTATGAATAACAAGATAATTGAAACCCGAAAAACAAAAACAGGATTTGCATGAAATCCATAAAAACAATATTAGATGTGACTACGATACACACACACGTTTGTGAATTAACCCCTTTTAGTGGGCATGGAGCCTCCACCTTTGGCATCACGACGTTTCCTGCCCATGCCAGGGGGAGATGGGGGTGGTGGCATCTTGTCCTTCATGGAATCCATATCAGGCATTGGCGGCATCTGGCGAACAACCTGTCAACATGTTTAAATGGATTTTCTTATATTTAATAATAGTAAATGTATTTTTTTCATTTTGATACAATATTTTAGTTCGAAAGTCTGCTACGAGTAGTTAAATATAATAATAATTTTGTCTTGTAAAGCAAAAATGTATAAACTGATAAATTAATGGGAAAATTCACTTTTATCAAGGTTTTTGTAAAATTAATTTTTATACTGAACCGTAAATCAATGTTAATTAGAAACATAAAATTTGTAATTACATAATTTATCACACAATTATTTTAAATTTGTAACTTTTTCGAGTTTCATCTAGTTTTTTTATAACGTCAGATTCTCGAAATATGTATTATCTAAATGTCATAATCTATTCTCATTCCAGTTACATACTTTCTTATTGCAATTAAAGTAATGGCAACACTTATGACTAATTTAACTTTGACGTTGCTTCCATTCAACTTTATGACCCAATGCAGCATGAATGTTATGATTTTAGAAAATACGAGAAAGGTTTTAATAACCAAGATACATATATTATTCATTTTCCTATATAAATATACATTATTTCACATAATATAGTATGTTCATAATACTCGTACATCAGTAAAATAATATTAATTTGGGGCAATCAACCACGAGATGTATAAAATCAAATTCTAATAAAAAGCATACTATTTTCAAGTGATGGTTTAATTTAAAAAAAAAACATTTAACGTTTTAAGCTATGTATCCGCAAATATAAAATCTCATTAAAAAATCTCACCCTTTTCAAAGTTTGTTCATCTGCAGAATCGGGGAACGATGAAGCGATTTGCACAAGGCAAAGAATAATTGCCGCAAACACGGTAAAAAGGAAAGTCAGTTTCATCTCGAATGGTTTTATCACACTTATAACTTCAAAACGACAATTGAAGTAGTTATGCACACATTTCTGAAAGCATCGTATTTATATTACACTTTTGCATTGCGTGTTTTGCAAATCGTTTTAATGTGACATTATATATTTTTTTATCTAATTGTAGAATACTTCCTGCGATGAAGGTCCCGATTAGCATATGAAACAATAAAACTGCAAAAATTACATGCAGTAATTATTAAAATGACCAATTAATTCATCATGACACATTCGATATCAATTTATCTCAACAGAAATGGAATTAAAATAACATAATAACAGTTTTTATTTGATTATATAAATACGTATGCATTTTCAATAAGCAGTGAAGTACTAAGTACAGGATACCGCACAACATTACTTTTTATTTTTTATGTTTTAAAGTCATAAAGAATTTAAAAAAATAAAAAAACCTATTTGATATTTTTTTATACGATAACGGAAGCGATTTTATAGACATTCATTGACATAATCAACCGAATGAGCTTAGAGGAAAAAATATTTTTCGTAAATTTTTGTGCGTAGAAAGCTTAGACAATTTTGAATTGATTATTTTAAGTTTCGTTTATTAACGAACGAATTAACAGAACTATAAGCAGGCAGCAGATTAATTTGTAAATCAACTATTAACGAGTGGTGTAGTAGAGCCAGTACAATGTTTTGGATCTACTAAACTACTCTTGATTATAAATAATTGAATTATATGATGTTTAACAATTCAAAAATAACTTTATTTACCCTTAAGTATGTGAATGCAAATATATAGTGCAAGACCGAAGATTTCGTGAAGGTTCAAAAATTCGCGAAGGAAGTAAAAATTAACGCGGCGTGAGAGTTAAAATAAACGAGAAAACATAAGACTCTTGAAAAAGAGCACAATTCAGACGACAATGTTTTTTTAGTATTGATAAATCATTCATATTTCATATATTAACCATAGTTTGGATTATCCGTAATATTCGATTATCCAGGCACCTTCTCCCTATTATTAGCACGGATAATCGAGATTACACTGTATATAATCTTTTTTTTAATCTATGTCAACGTTTTTCCAAAGATTCAAACTATCGTTGCAGGAGAAGAGAAATAAATGTTATTTAAATACATACAGATAAATATATGAAGGTATCTGAGCTTATTATATTTCAAAGCCATATGATTGCTGTATTGATAATAAAGTTACAGTCTATAATGTCGTGTAATCTATCTAATCAATTGAAAATACGTTTTATTTTCAAATCACGCTTCGTAGAAACTTAACCTCTTCCTAAACCTAAACCAATCCTAAAGTGACGCTATGCACTAACATTAAGAAATGACCAAAAGGGATGAGGGGTGGGGGGATGAAAATTAAAATGCCCCTTGTTGTTTTTTTTTTATTTAGGACTCAACCAATCATTAACAGAATATTCACTCATAAGCCCAATTCAAAATTTACCGAGTTAGTTCAAGAGATGCTTACATTCAAAGGTGTTGGCTACATATACAAACCAAATAATAATCATATCTAGGTATGAACATTCTTAAATTCATAAGCTATTATTTTTGTGACATTCTGTTACGTTTGCATTATACGCCCATTGTTAAAAGTAATCTATGTGAACCGATAACTCTACACAATGTATTATAAATTAGTAAGCACGCCACTGAGTGATAAACAGTGGAGTCGAATATGATAAGCAAGTATACATAATATATGTATTATATTATATTTGTGACCATGGCCCTGTAAAGCCATGTTCCATCGTCATCATTTCTTAAAGCGATATCGTTTAAATGAAACTGTTGGCATCATAGTCTAAAAGGGCGTTTATCATAATCAGACGCCCGTGTAGAGTGTATAATCTGCACAGTAGTACGGCGCGGCCATAATCCATACGCAATCAACAAAATTAAGAGATACTGGTCCTAAAAGATGAGTGAAGGCAAAGCGTTTATCGGATTACAAGAAAATAATATGTTGACGCCGCGTGGTGGCCATATGGTCCACATACACATATGTCGAGCTAAAGAAGAACATAATCATTTTACCCATTTTCAAGTATCATCCAATAATCCATTTTCTTTCGTCGTGTAAAGGTTTTATTTGCGTCGACTAATATAATTTTCAGTTGGTTATTAATTATTTATAATACTTTTTTACATGTGCTTAAAAGAAATGATAATGCTATTTGCGAATGTAAGAAATTAATACAAGTAGGTGCATATCGTCGTATTACTGGCAAAAGACGTTAAAGTGAAAAGGTGAGTTTTGAAATAATCGAGTTTTAATGTTTGAGTCTTTCTGTTAAATAGATTTTTCGACAATTTCTTAAACTATAATCATTATACCGTAATAAATTGTCGTAAAATCTATTTAACAGAAAGCCTCGAACAATAAAACTTGATTATTTCAAAACTCACTGTTTTACTTTAACGTCTTTTGCCAGTAGTACGACGATATGTACGTTAATTGTTTGAGATGGACATTTATACGTTGTAATAGTTTATATGTCGGGATTCAGGCAGTTTTTATATGACGAGGAATTCATACTCTGCTTACTGTTTATTGGAAAAATTTTGCTTGCGATACCAATTTAATTATGACACAGTATGAGAAAATAATACCTCCAATAGCAACAATGATTCTTTTACCACCAATTATCATTTAACATACTTGATTAATAATATGTTTTATATATTAAACTTTTATCCCAGCTATCAATCAACTAGTTCAGACACCATAAATTATTTGTAAACTTATTTTTATCCGTGATTTAAAGCTTATTTCTTTTGTATTAGCTCCTTACATATCTTAATTCTAAACATATACATGAGATTTTTTAGCCCTAAGTAATTTGTATTTTAATTTGTCTATTTAACGTACACTCAATTTGAGTTTTGTAATATTATAATTGAGCAGAGCTACAATTAAATAGTGCGGACACGCACTCTGATATAAATATAATTACCATGGAAAATGGTAATTTCATTTCAAACATTGTGAATAAGTGTTACGAATATAAAGTAATGAAATCATTTTATCTATAATTACATTTACTGAACATTTTAACTAAATACAAAATATCTATTACACATTTTATTCAATACTCATTTTATTTTGTATATTTTTTACTTTAATTTATTTATGTTGAAATTTTTGGGTTGTTGTTATGTTTTTCAAACAAACTGACGTCGTGGAAAGTAGCTTATTAAAAGTATATTTAATAGAACTATTTACTCACTTGAAAAGATTCCCTTGCGACTAGAATATAGATGTAAAAAAAATTAACTAATAAAATATCTTTGACATTTAGAAGTATCGATTTAAATTATATTCAAAATTTCATAAGAGATATGTAAAATAAGAAGAATGCAATGATATAACAAGATTATGTATCATATCTGAACGAAAGTTTTTTATTTCTCTTTATCTTATCTTTAGATAAAACACAAAGTGAAATGATGTCTTTCATCAAACAGTTATTACAACTATTCTTCATAATAATTATGTATTTTCATTGGTGTTACTGAAATTTAATAAATATTTTCAATTATGGCAGTACTATATTATTTTGACAGCGTGCGTTTGACATTTCGATCTGACGTTTATTCTTGCACTTTGTTGTGAAATTCATACTTGAAATATTTAACGTCAAGTATAAAGGTTGGTATTTTTATGTAATGATTAATGTGAAGCAGTATTATTGAATATGTGATTTGGTAACTAAATTTGTGTAAAAAAATGAACTTGTCTCCCAACTTGAATATTGAAACCTATAAATCACACAATATCTTTGAGGTTACTTTAGGTATATAAAAATCGGATAAATCGCAATTTAGTGTGCGAAATACAGTCGCTAACACAAGTTTCGTCATTTTCATCGTTAAGTTATTATCAAGTTGGACCGCTATGCACATGTTATTTGCATAGTTTGACGTTTTAATGTTTATTGTGAATGCAGCACTTTTTTAGAAACAATATGTTACCTTTCAGAAATCCGAGAGGTTACTGTTTTAAGATACCCAAACCTTATCTAACCTATAATTGAGTAATCCGTTGGTGATATTTAAATTAAGCGACAATGAACAATTGTCATGTTTTGGTGATGTTATCCAAGTTATGTGAGAATATCGCGATTTTGCATAAAATTATTAAATATACCAAACAAAGACACAAATATTTAATATATGGAACACATTTTGATTAATTGGCTTATTATTAATGTTTATCATCAACACAAATTAGGATAGATCAATTTCTAAACAGTACAGCTCTACCATATTATTTCTCAGTACGCCACTTGCAGTAAACTCCTGCCGATAAATAAATAATAGCATAGTTTTATTTAACAGTGTCCTAAGCTGTTATTCAGATGGTCTTATCAGAAATAGGCATTATAAATCTTGTTTGATTTTGCCTAAAATATGTTGTAGGATGAGCTTTCAAAATACAAGTAAATCAAGTCAGGTTTGCAAAATAGCAAAGAGGGAGAATAATTAATTTGTATGGTAAACAAATATATTCACTGGACAACCATTTTCAAGACAATTTATAATTTTTTATTGATATTTTAAGTTTATACTGTGTCTGATAAAAAGATAAAAGTTGTTTATTGAAGGAAGTTTTGAAAAATGCTTTCATGTAAGATATTTTTTTAGTAATACTATACATTTTTAAAATAATCTTTACGGTTTATGTTTTTCTAGCTAAGAACTAATTGCAAATCATCAAAATGCGTTCAGTTAACACATCTAAGTTAGCTGAACTTCAAAAATCTGTCGATAATGTTCGCAACATCTGTATCCTGGCACACGTGGACCACGGCAAAACGACCTTAGCTGATTCACTAGTAGCTAGCAATGGCATCATATCTTCGAAAGCGGTGGGCAGCCTGCGATATCTGGACAGCCGACCCGATGAACAGAAACGGGGCATTACCATGAAGAGTAGCAGCATATCACTCTTGCATAGCTTGTCAAATAAGGAGTATTTAATTAACTTAATTGATTCTCCGGGGCATGTTGATTTTTCTAGTGAAGTATCCACGGCAATCAGGCTTTGTGATGGTGCTATTATTGTTGTGAGTATTATTGTATTGTAAATAACTACAATTTTTAGATAGAGTTATGCAGAGCACTTTTATGTTTGACAACCAAAATGTTTGAAAATTTTTCACTTTATTATCATTGTTTTTATTAGAGTATAAATAAAATAAGTAACTTTTTGTTACTAGCTGTATTTTGAGAGAGATCCTGATGTGCGGCAAATGTGGCAGTCATGCATGATATCGGTAGTTTAAAACAGTGGCTCTCCATCTAAATTGAATTTTTATTCCGCCTCTGCCTCCCCATGAGTTTGGTGTGTTTCCCCAAAAAGTAGTTTTTGGTGTGTGCCTTCCTTGAAGGTCTCTGTCCCCCCCAGGGGGCCATGTGGACTCTTTTCTGTGACCTTTTATCTATTGAAAGAAAATGTTCCATGTTAATTTTTTATCAGTACTATTGAAACAATGAAACTATTACTGTTTTCTGAATTTATCAAGTTGCTTATTCATTTCTTTTAGGTGGACGTTGTTGAAGGTGTTTGCCCACAAACAAGACTTGCATTGAAACAAGCTTATTCAGAGAACATAAAGCCCGTCTTGGTTTTGAACAAAATAGACAGACTCATTTTGGAAATGCAGCTAACTCCTCTCGATGCCTATGTCCATCTCACCCAAGTTTTGGAACATGTCAATGCAGTCCTAGGAGAACTATTTGCGTCGGAAGTTTTTGACAAAGAAGATGAAACTGATTTGGTATGAAAATTTGTTAAATAATATGTTGGCTCTCAGATCACTCTCAACTCCCTTTACTAACATATTATTGTGCAATTTCTTGTAAGGCAGTAGCTGCATACCAATGCGTCAGCAGACGCAATTTACACTTATTTTTTTTACAAAATTAGCACCTATTATAGACTGATGGTGCTATATAACAGATAGTTTTGAATTAAAAAAACTATTCTAAATTTCTAAATTACAATCAGCTTCCCGGGTTTTGTCTTTCGGTACTTTCAGATGGCAAATTTCAAATAGATTTGAGTTATAGTATTTGATGAATCCATCAAACAATTAAATTTAGTTATCGAGTAAAGGTTGTATTTAATTTTTTGTAAAACTTTTAGGAGAAAATAGCAAATGAAGATTTTACTCCGTACAATTGGACATCAGCATTAGAAGATGCTGATGACTCTCATCTTTATTTTACCCCCGAATCTGGCAATGTTGTCTTTGCCAGTGCTGTTGATGGTTGGGGATTTGGAATATCGACTTTTGCTAAGATATTCTCTGAAAAATTAGGTAAGATATTTGATAAATATTAGTAATATCTACTGATTTGTCAAAAATCAAGAAATTTGAATAGAATAAGTTATATATTATAAAGTAAGTATAGAATATATATGTTTGTGAACAAACAGTAATAGTTTTTTACTCTCAATAGATTATAGATAACCATAATCCTATTATAATTTTTAGGTGTGAAAGAAGAATTATTGCAGAAAGTTATATGGGGAGATTATTATTTAGATGCAAAATCAAAACGATTCATGAAAGGTGCCCAAGAAAAAGCTAAGCGGCCTGTATTTGTTCAATTAGTGCTTGAAAATATTTGGGCTCTTTATGATACTATTATTGTGCGAAAAGATAGAGAAAAGGTAGAACCTATGACGAAGAAACTTGGAATAAACTTGACCGCGCGTGATTTACGGCATAGGGATCCAAAGATTCAACTCCAAGCTGTGGCATCTCAGTGGCTTCCTTTAGCAGTTGGAGTGTTAGACATGGTTTGCCAAAAATTACCATCACCTAAAGAAATATCAGAAGAAAAAGTTGAAAAATTGATGTGTTCTCATGGTAAAGGTTTTGATTTCTTACTGCCGGCTACCCAAGACTTAAAAAAAGACTTCATGGCTTGCGACAGTTCAGAATCTCGTCCGGTAATAGTGTTTATTTCCAAAATGTTTCCTGTTGATAGGAAAATATTACCAGAAAATAAAGCTAAACCACTGACGCCTGCAGAAATCGCCCACAGAAGAGAGATCGCAAGGCAAAGGCATATCGAACGACAAACACAAGAAACTGCTCCCGATATTGTTAGTCTTGATATAGAAACACCTATTGTAGAAAATGATACTAAACAAGAAAAACCCGTTGAAGAGCTGAGTGATGATGTATTTATTGGATTTGCCAGGATATTCAGTGGCACTTTAAAGAAAGGGTGTAGGCTGTACGTTTTGGGACCTAAGCATGACCCCAAAACGTTCATTAGCGATGATACAAATTTCGAAATTGACCCCCATTTGACTTTGAAAGATTTGAAGAGTAATCAGCATGTGACCAGTGTTGAGTAAGTTTTATTTTCATTTGTGAATTTAAATAAATAGTTATGCATTCATTATTACATTATATTTACTTATATTGCCATTATATTGGGACCTTGAATAACTTCTTGCTAATTTTTCGTGAAAATTAGTAGAAATACTTATCACTACAGTATTTTCCATTGCTAGTGACTACTTTTTCCCATTTTTCTGACAGCATTTGAATTCCACGTCGGATGAACGAGTCGTCTTTTGAGGCTATTCAAACTCTTGAACAGCCTCAAAAGACTCAAACCTATTTTTTGGCATCTTCATAAGAATGAAAGTATTTCTCACAAAGGCTATATGCCATCGATTGGAACAAGTGATAATCGGAAGGAGCAATATCTGGTGAATACTGCGGGGGGGGGGGGGGTAGAACTTCCTTTTTAAGCGTTTCTGTTGTGTGATCAACTCCTAATAAGCAAGTTCAGCTAGCATCTGATATGAGTCTTTGTCTTCAAACTTTTTCCGTGCACCAGAGCATTCTTTATCTTCAATATCATAATTATTATCTTTGAAGCATCTAAACCAATCTCTTCATGTTGTTTCTGACATATAATGGTCACCGTAAGTGTCAACAAGAATTCTGTGTGCTTCGGCTGCAGATTTTTTTTGAATAAAGTACTGCAGTAAAATTCCTCTATTAAAAAAATTAACCTTTTTTACAACTATACTTTGATTCACAATTGGATTGTATGTGAACCCATCCGTTTCTGATCTGTGTTCCTTCTGCCTACAGCTATTATTTTTTGATTAAGAAATTTTTCTGTATAATTTCTTAACTTAAGCAACTAATTTCTTTTATGAGCTGACATTAGTTGTCTATTTCTGATATCATTTTAAAAAAACAATAAAAAAGGGTCAATTGGTAGTTTAATTATAACTCAATATAAATTATTATAAAATGTCATGTGTTAGTATCAGATGCCCTGTTGTACATTCTACTAAAACAGTCCAAGTCTACCATTGTGGTGATTTTTAGACTAAAAATTACTTTATTTGACTTAAACCAAAACTTAAAAGATTTTCTTGCCCTGTGATGTGAGATTATTATGTATGAAATATTTAATCTGTGTTTTCATTTTGCAGGATTAGCCAATTATTTTTATTAATGGGTCGGGAATTGGAAGAGTTAGATGAAGTTCCAGCTGGGAATATACTAGGTGAGATATTTATATGTTATATTTCTAAAAGTGTATATTTTTTAATACTTTTTTAAATCATTAATAAAAAATATCTATGGTTAGTAAAAAAGTTCACTCCAAATTTACAGTATACGAATTGTTATGTGAATACTTATCGTGATCAATTTTCTTGAGATTTAGTGTTCAGTTTACCATTTAATGTAATATTTTATATTTTGTAATTTACAGGTATTGGAGCATTAGATGACCATGTCTTAAAAACAGCCACTTTGAGTACTACTATATTTTGTCCATCGTTTACTGAAATGCAAATGTTTGCAGTTCCCATTTTGAGAGTTGCAGTTGAAACTCGACATCCAAGTGATATGCCTAAACTTGTCAAAGGTATTTTTCTATTAATTTTTTCTTGAATTTTTTCTTTGAAGTCTTTAGTTTATTACCATACAAAGTGTCGTTCAAATACTCCCAGGTAAAAAAAATCATTTGTGTTCAATCTATGCGATGATTTTGGTGAACAGTGTATGTTGTTAATTTTAAACATTAAAGCATGGTGGGTACTAAAGATTTTAATATTACACTTGTGAAGAGTCACAATAGTTGATATTAAAGATAGACATTATACAATAACACTGATAATAAAGTTGTCAACATATAGATCAGAGAGTTGGTAAAGCACCTTATGAATTTCATGATAATGAAGTTGAAGGAAACTTGCATTATCGGTTATTAAATATGATATGTATATGTAAATTCTTTAATACTAAATCAGTTTTGACATGAAATATCATGCGAAACTATGTGACGCAATTTTAAATATTAGGGTTAGCTAATTAAACAAAATATGTCCCGATGATAGCAAATTTATCCAGTATAAAATTAGAATCAACACAATAATGAAAATATATAATATACTCTCTCTCAGTATGATAGAAAATTCTTGAGTATTTCTAATGATGACAGATGATTTACAAAAATTAGTACATAATGATTACATTTGAGATAGTACCCGACAATCTATGTATAACAAGTTATGTTTAGCATTTTTATCTGTTCATATTTACTACAAAAATAAATTTTATTTGTTTTTTTATTAGGTTTAAAACTTTTAAATCAAGCTGATGCTTGTGTTCAAGTTCTGGTACAAGAAACAGGAGAACATGTTTTACTTACCGCTGGAGAAGTTCACTTGGAAAGATGTTTGGAAGATCTCATGTGATTTATTATTTTTTATATAATCATTATATTTTAGAAATCTAGTAATTAAATAATTTCATGAAAAATAATCATACTCATACAAGTTTGATATATAGAAAAATTTTGAAATATGAAATAATATCTAATTAAAGAAAACATCATATTTTATACTAAAACAAAATTTTTGACTCTCAATTAATATTGTAAAAGTTCTTTAACTTGATTATTATTAAAATATTATATATGTTAGAGAGAATAAGCGTATTGATGTTTCGCCCTTTTTTCCAGCACGAGATATGCGAAAGTATTAATTTCTGTGTCTGAACCAATCGTTCCGTTCAGGGAAACAATCATTGAACCACCTCGCACTGACATGGTTAATGAAGATATCGATACACAAAATACTGCTAAGCAAACTGATGCAAATGAGAAACAGGATCCCGATAAAATTATCACAATGTATACTCCTAACAAGCAATGCATAATAAAGATAAAAGCGATTCCTTTACCACAAGAAGTTACAAAGTTGTTAGATAAAAAATCAGATATTCTAAAACTGCTGCATTCACAATCAATTTCTTCTTTAAAAACACAGCAAACTGTACAAATTGAAGTTCAACACGTTGAGAATGATTTTGTAAACTTGAATATAAAAAATGAGAGTTCTCCGAGTGGTTCAGATTGTAAAGAAAACACTCCGACTTGCAATCAAATTAATGAACTTAACTCTCGCACTCTAAAAACTATTGACATCTTTAAAACTGAATTAAAGAATGCTTTCGAATTAGCTGGTCCTGAATGGCAAAACGCAACAGAAGAAATCTGGTCTGCAGGCCCGAGAAAATGCGGCCCTAATATTCTACTCAACCGTATAAAAGATTATAAAAAGTCACTATTTGATTTTGATTTGGAAATTCTGGATGATGTGAAGGATCCAAGGAATGATTTTACTAGCAGTTTCGTGAATGGTTTTCAACTGGCAACACTTGCTGGTCCATTGTGTGAAGAACCTATCATGGGAGTTGCTTTTTCCGTTGAAGAATGGACAATGCTGAAAGGTGATCAAGATGAACTTGTCGCGTCCAGTCAACCTTATGGACCATTTTCTGGTAAGTAATATTTTGCCGTGCAATACACCGACTATCCATAAATTGGTTATAAATTGAAATATTTCTTTTGAAAATGGCGAAAAATTTAATACTGCTGGGTGATTCCGACTCATTTTTAACTAAAGTTTAAAAAAAGATAAATCTTTTCTTCGTTTTCTCCACCAAACTACCCATCATGGAATAACTTACTATGATGAAATAATTTGTTTCATAATTAATAAGGTCATTTTATGTAAAAAAAAATATGAATAGTCAAAAGTGCCAAATACTCATAGCATCTCATAGCCTATTTTCGCTAAACTAAATGATTTTTCCTAAAAAAATGTAAATATAGTTTTGGCCTTGGAGCCAGTGTCTTATACCATAAGCTGGTCAATATTTATTTATGAAATCTTTGTTTCTATCAATTGTGTGAGTATAGCAAAATTTGATAAATAAAAACAGACAACTACTGGCACATGTATTCACATATTTATATGTCTGGGGGTGTTTGTTTTTTGTTGTATTTATCTGATCTTGAAATTATTGATTATCACTAGCTGGTCAGCATTAAATAATCGATAATGGTTAAATACATATTATGTTTGGTTGAAATTGTCACATCGTTCTGTTCTTTTCAGGTCAAATTATGTCAGCTGTAAAAGAAGGGTGTCGCAAGGCATTCCAGGCACAACCTCAGCGCATCATGGCCGCCATGTACTCCTGTCACATCAACGTAAAGGCGCAAGTATTAGGTAAGTTTTTTATTCATTTTAGTTTAATAATAAATACTTACAAATGAACATGATAAATGTGATACTTTAGACCTACTTATATCGAAATGAATGATGATTAAATAATAATTATAATGTTAAAAGTTATTAATGGTTAACTATTATTTACATCACAATATAATTAATTTCAATATAATGCTTTCTTATAATACGTATTTAACCTGCTTGGACACATTGAGTCTACAATAACAAATTAATTACCATAATTATCTTAAAACATTAGAACCATCTTAAGACAGAAAATTTTTGTGTTTACTTATGATTTATAATATTTTTTCACTGTTTATAATTTAATCTCTACCATATAGCCAAATGACATAATACACCGATTTGAGCGATGATGAGATTTTGGTTGTTCAGTCATATTCACATTCCCTGATTGTATACCTTATAATCCCATAGAAAAAAAAGTAAATCATTTTCAACTATAATTAATAAAAATATATTCTCATGTTAAGAAAAATTTCAAACCAATTTTTGTACCCATATTTGTATAAATATATGGGTAAATATTATAATTTTTACTTAATAAAATCCACCAAGTGAATCTAACACATCTAATAGATTTCCCAAATATTGAAGATTCGGGTTTCCATTACCCAAATAAGTTTAAGGATTAATGCAATGAAATCAAAGAATATGGTTATTACTCAAGATTTTTAATTAGTCATAATTAGCAATAGTAATGTGTCATAGAATGAATTTATGTCGAAAGATATATCATTATTTGACATTAGCAAGAAAGCAAATCATTTTATTTTCAATTGATTTCTACACTATGAAAGTCATGACTTTTATATTTATACTTCATTCTTGTAATGGGAAATTTGACTCTTAATTTAATTGTAAATAATGTAAATTAATCTAAGAGTTAACCGTTTTTATACAAGAAAATAATCATGAATTACCTCGGAGTAGAAAGATGATATTTTATATTTTAAGTGCTACATTGTCCATATATAATTAAAATAAATTGTTTATATGTGTGTGATTTTTATAAAACAATGGCTAGTTTTTAAACCCCCATTTCCTATCAGTAATATTATTCTATGATAGCCTGTAATGGGGTAAATGTGGTAAAAAAACTAATAACCCCAAGCAAGAACTGTTTCCCACAAGTAAAATAACCCCAAACGTGGAGTGAAAATCCTAAGATCTCGTAGCCAAGCCAGATCTTTACTTAAAAAATAAATTATAAAGTGAAAAAAACGCCATAGATATTTAGTTGAGCTTGCATGGTTAGTATTTGCTTCTTTATGGAAATAATGAATTACTTCATTATTCATAAAAACTCGTTTTAACAATACATTTATGAAAAAGTTACAGTAATTCTTCGTATTAAAAATATTCCATATGTAAACGAATTTACCTAATGTGATGAACAATGTTGAATAATTTTACTATTTTTCAATTCAATGCATTTCAATAATATCATGACCAATTTTGTACATATTATGATTTCTTATTGCTTTTGAAGTCTTACCTTTAAAACTAAGAATAAGTTTGTATTAATTGTTGAAATATTTTTTTTCTATATTTTTCATAAAATTTTTAAAGTAACAGAAAACAAGAAATTTTTTTTGAATATGACAGCAAGAATCATAACTTAAATAATATAAATTATGCACGTTTTCCCACAGCTTTCACCACAAATATATTTTAAATACTTCCATATATTGTTTAATTATTTTTTACTCCATAATTAGTATCAAACTACATATATAGTAATTATTGCTATATCTTTATTCATTCATACAGTATTATTGGAGAGAGTAATATGTGCCATAAATTTATAGAAGCATAAATAAAAAATATTAGCATTTATAATCGTAACATAAATAATTTAATTAGCGTTAAAGACTGTTTCTTTATTATCAATAAGTAATATTTATGTTAGTTTTGATGCTGATTCAAGGGTGTTTGAAATAAAGCTCTGAAATTGAGATTATAAACATAGCATGAAAGTTTATGAATGTCGAATAGCTTTAAATTCAAAAGTCAATTTCCATCAAACAGTTGATAATATACATCAGTTAGAGAATAACCATTTTTTTTTTATTAAATGCATATTAACAATATTAATATCCAAAAGATTAGTTTATGAATATTATTTATTTGTATTCCTTTTGTAATAATAATATTTGAATGTGTATGTTTGAAATGAATATTTAAGTTACCATGAGTCAAACAATCAATCAAAATATTACAAATAGAAAGCATTTCTTACTTAGCTTAGATAATATGAATAAAAATATTTTCTGATACAATTGTAGCGTGGCCGAGCGTTTTTATTGTCATTTTATAATGTTTTCACTCGTATTATAAAATTTTCTAAAAAATTTATAAATTGTAGCATCAAAAGTATTAAATTAAAAGATTCTTAGGAGTGTTCATCATTCAGATTGTAATAAATTTATAATCACTCATAAAATTACAATAATTTATGACGGTTTCATCAATTTCTTCACATATGTTTTATCAAGAATTCATCTTGTTGACACTTGACCATTTTCCTAGTTACAGAAATAATATCATCGTTATTAAATAAATTTCTAATGGCATATCATCTTAATTATCCCAGTCAGCCGATAAGGCTAACTTTCTGGCCTTCTCCCACGGGAATGGTGGACTATCGGAGATGCTCTGGTGTCTTGTGTCTCTTGTCATTCTCGCCATTCTGTTGTAGTATACTCCTGGTCCAATGTATCCTGGATATCTTGTATTAGATGTATCTTGATTATAGTGGGGCTGCGAATAGCCTACTTTATATGAACTAGTCGGTTGGGCTGACGGAGTGCTGTATCCTGAAATAACAAATCTTTCATCAATATTCTACTTTTTATGAATCATTTACTAATAAATGTAACCCAGTAAACTGACACAAAATACCTGAATGTTTTAACCACTACACTGGTTACAGGGTATAATTATTTTAAAATCAAAATATCTATACTTTGCTTAATAGTTTCAAATTAATTGAGTTGAATATCTCTTATGGCCATATCATTATTGTTTGTGGTTGTAATAATACTTCAAAGTAGTTACCGGGAGAAGTGAATTGATCTTGGATCGGTTGGACACACATCATGCCGTAAACTCTGATTCCAGGTACTGATGCATATGTAGGCTGGTCATGTGACACAGGCCCCTCTGAAAAAATAAATTTTTAGTTTAGTAGAAGAATAGTATAAATATTTTTTGTACCAAGTATATTCCTCTCTAATATTACGATTTTCAGTAAAATGTTTCTTTCCGGAATAAAATTGTAAAATTCTTGCATTGAAAGATTTTTTTTAATTTGTTTTAGTACATGAGTATCTAAAATTGAAAAAGAGATAAACTATCTGCTTATTAAACTTGTTCACTGTTGATTAAATCTATATAAATAAAAATGTAAATGTTCATTTGTTCAAAATCTTAAACCTCCGAAAATTCTTCACCGATTGCTTTGAAATTTTGACACAACGTTGCATTCGCGTATTTTTATATACCTACTATTATACAGATGTCACACCTGTGACAGCTAAAAATATTTTCTTTCTTTTCCATTTAACCAGACTAAGCCACAGTAACTCGTGACCGGGTACAGCTAGTTCATAGTAAATTGCAGAAATTCTTGAAGTTAATAATGGTATACAAACCTAAAACAAATTCTTCCGGACATCTACAGATGACCAAGTAATGGGATTTTCCAGTTCTAACATTTTGTAAAGCAAGTAGTGACCAATCACGAGGCGCTCGACATTCTCTCATTTCTGATGTTGCTTCACAGGTTTTCACTAGAGTTACAGCTTTGTGAGCGTACTAAAAATATACAAAATAAAATCACAACTAAACCATTGCTCAAAACTGTAGTTCAATTTTTAGATAGATCAATTTACAAATTACTAAATTAAATTTCTTTTACCGTATATACTATAATACAATCGGATAAAATAGCGATTCATTCATTTGGAAAAAATACTTTCTCTTAAACTACCTTTATCCATATCACTTTTTAAAATAAAACTCAAATTATGAAATTGGAATTTTTTTACCATACAAAATATTACATAATCCAAAAGAATAAAAGATATTTAGTGTTAGATTATTTTAATTAAATGTCTATATCGGATGTCACTTCTATTTCTTGGAAGAAGAGTAGATATTTTATGATTATACCTTCTTTTTGGAATCAGTCGTAAGTTGTGTCGTATGAAGATCATCAGCATTAAGTGAAGCTGAGCATGGATCTCTATGTCTTGCAGGACATGCACACAGGGGTTGAGTATAATTAAGTCTCACATACACTGCATTGCAAACCTAAAATCATCATGAAAAATATTTTATTTCATATCGTTAACTGGAATCAGAATCACATAAAGTACCAGTTTCATAAGAATAAACTTAAATCTTTTGTCTCGCAATATCATATCAATCAAACAGTTGCATAATGGGCTAGATCATATCGTCATATTATTGTCAAAAAACGTTGAAGTAAAAATGTGAGTTTTGAAATAATTAAGTTTTAATGGTTGAGTCTCTCTGTTAAATACATTTTACGATAATTTCTTAAGGTATAATGATTATACTTTAAGAAATTGTCGCAAATCTATTTAACAGAGAGACTCAACCATTAAAACTCGATTATTTCAAAACTCACTTTTTTACTTTAACATCTTTTGCCAGTAATACGACGATGTATTTTAGAATCAAAAGCTTCCTCATCATTATTTTCAAGACAGAGAACAATCCTGTACATAAAATAAACTTAAACATTCCATACAAATAACAATACCAGTGAATTTATGAATATAATATGAATTATTTTTAATATATTTTTTTCCTTGCAAAAGATATTAATTTATTAGTCATAAAAACCTGCTATCGTCATAATGTAAATCATAGTGACCTGCAAAAATATTTTTTAATTTAATATTCCAAAATTTCTTAAATACCTGTTGGATTGCACATTCAGGTAGAAGGTAAATGTGCTGATTATGAGGATAGTAGTGGTATTTGGTTGGCTTTGCTAACACTGATGTTGACCCAGCTGGTAATGGAACCGTCTGAAAATAAAAATTACTAAATTAATATATTAATGGTTATCTCATGTATACGAATATTAGCCGTCTAATATAATCAACTCAGGCATAGTATAGATAAAATACTTCATGAGAAAACGGTCATAATATTTAAATTCATATCAGTGTCAGTATGTCATTCACAGCAGGGTATGTCTTATCCTTCATCGTAATATTGCATTGTATGCAAAAACGGAGGCGGCGTTTGGCGTTTGCCGCATTTGGCGGGAATTTTATGCAAATGTCAGACGCCCCACAAACTAGTGATCTTTTTCACATCAATAATAATGTATTTATTATAGATACTGTATTTATCATCTGCACCCATACGCTATGATAAACTGTGTTCCATAACTAATTATAATATAATTGAAATTGTCATTTTAATCAACTTAATTACGTCAAATCAGCAAGACCGTCTTTGTACAAATTATGTAGTGTAAAGAAACAAACGAGAATCATCATAAAAGGTGAAGTAAATGCGGGTTTTTTCATTACTACTACTCCGTGACTTGTGTAAAAATAATTGGATGTAGTTAAGCAGAAGACGTCCAAGCCACAATCACGATAAAATTTTCAAACAAAATAAGTTTTAGTATGACTTTTATATCATTAACACTGTAATAGGAAATTTAAATACTTACATGACATATAATAAATCTTTCCTGATTACTAGATCATTGAAAAATGTACCACTCTAAATGTTATTGAATATTTTGTGGGTTGGATGTCTTCTGCTAATTAAAATTTTGATCGTTTTGTTCATAGATTTTTATCATTATTATATTAATTAGTCTTTGCCCATAGAACCTTGGAATTGGTTATATTAAATGTATTTTTTGTTTAAAAATAAAACAGTACATCATACATAAAACAATATATATATGGACATTTATTGAAACAATGTTTGAAAGTGGCATCGTGATAACTATTGTAATATAGAATAGGTATCCTCAAAAATTATTTTTAACGAGTAACGCTTTATAAAAACAGTGTTTACTTCTTCTGGGTGTATATCTTTGATTGCGTGGAAATAAAGACGATTTATAAATTAATGTATGCAACATTTTTTTTCGTGGAACACATAACTGTCATACAATCATATTAAAAATAACAAAATATCTAAGAAAACTACGAGTACAAGTATTGACCGCGAGTTTCAAAACCCTTAAGCCGAAAATTTTACTAAAAATAATACGGTCGTTAACTCTTTATGCATTTTAGGTATATAATAAAAAATCTTTTTTGCCCGTATCGAAAATGAATTCTAATTTAAATTAAAATTAAAGATTAATTTATATTATGAATATCTCGTCCTTGACCATAGACGAAGAGAATTTGCAACTACATTATCTTATTTTGACATTTTTACGTAATCAAATGGAGAATATAAAAACGCCTGTTTTTTAAATATGGTATTTACATGAGAATATTAAATATCTTTTTAGTAAAAACTACACCCGATATAGATATTAAGTAATATCAAATCATGGAAATATTCCCCTTACTCAATCTCTTCGATTCGATTTCAGCATTAAGAAAAGTTGCAAAACTTCCATACTTTTTTCATCATATACATTTTCCCATCAACCCCCCTAGACCGTATCGACCGCTCATAATGTTATATTGACTCGCTAGGGTTCGACATTAAGCACCTTGGCGAAACCTCCATGGTCTTCCATAACGTCGGAATACAAACAGTTGAAATGATGTATGCAGGCGGTGTTAGCATAGATTAAATAAATCCTCTGTTGAAACTAATGAAACGGATCCTCATTAATGAAGTGAAATAGTATTACGTATTACAAAAAGACAAAGTATGTTTTAATATTTTGTTTGATGTTAAAAGTTTGAATGTGGTATTGTATATTATAAATCATTACCGGTTCGCATAAAATATGCCTCTTTAAAATATGCGAAATAAAACACATTGTTTGCAAAAAACGAATAACTGTTTGTAGATATTGTCTAATTGTTGCAATGCAATCAAGAAGCAGCGAGACGTCAGACATCCATTGTGATAGCTCCCACACAATGGCGGTTCAAAAATCGCTTTTTTACGTTTTGCAAAACCCAATTTAGCACTTGCGGTTAATCGACGCTTTATGTACAGCTAATCACGGCCTGAAACAGAGTCTTCGTGGTGGAAAATTTCTCAAGAAAAAACTCCTCACAATGGCTTACTCGGTCGCTCAGCGGGCGAGTCGTGTTCTATGAAAAGTGTTCCAGTTGGAGCCGTGCTAACCGATCGATAACATTGTGTGTACATGCACGACGATGATCGACATTGTTGCGAATCTATAACGATAAGTTCAAATGATTACAATTTTATGCATAAAGATGTGCAACCTGATTGCTCCGGCCGATTGAAAGAAGTAGAACACTGCAAAATGTTTTCAAATAACTCACTTTTACGTATATTGTTTATTTTTAAAGTAATATACTAAACATTGTCAAGTATTATAGCTACACTTAGTTGTATCGAGAACCCTTATACTAAGAGTATAGTCGTAACAAGTTAAAATCTTTATTTCTTTATTCTTTAAAAAAAGGTTTATTTGTGTTTTCACACAATCACTTATTATTGTAACGAATATACCGAGCAACATTTGACATAATATTAAAAGACATTTAACAAAGTCGCTTCGGTAATCAATCGAAAATATAGTTTTAATATTATAATTGCATCAAATTAAGTCTCTATCATCGAGGTTTAACCCAATTTCTATTGACAAAATAAAAAAAAATCTTTTAAACCAAAAACTTTTAGGTACACCCTTAAATAAACACTCGTAGATTTGATTGCATATCAATTTTTTGATATTCAAAAATGGTAATAGTCTCGGTAGGCGAGTTGGTAAGTTCGTGTTGAATTGCTCGACTCTGGAGTTTGCGATACATCTCCCATAAATGCATAAAAGTCAACATATTTAAATGAAATAAATGTGTGCGAAATATATTGAGCAAGTGACTGACAACTGATTCTCGTTTAATCAAATCTGAAAAGATGCATCATCACATCTTGCAGTCGACTTGATTAAAAAAGTAGTAAATATATACATTGATAGAATTCTAAATTTATAAAATCAATAACTATCTTAAATCATAATTCGTGATTAGTCATTTATTTCAGTAATGATAACATTATTAATACAGTCTTAGACTACGTAGGTCACACTGAAAGTTTTTCATTCCTGGCCACTTGTAAAATTTTAATTTCGAATGTTATATTTTTCAGAAGCATAACATTCGAAATCGATTGTCAATTTTTTTTTTCACTCAACGAAATTAGATTTAACGGGAAAAGATTTTAACGCGATGATTTTTTACGATTTTAAAAGTTCTCTTTCTCCGCAAAAGTGTAGTGTTTGCATTCAAAATGTTTTTGGGGTTGAAGCATCAAAATTGAACACTGTGACATTGGAACGCTGAATTTAATCTTGGCCGTGTTTCTCTCCGCGAAGAGATTTGTAAAGGTTCGTCCGTCAACTGTGCCCACTGAAGAAAATCTGGTTACTGCTAATTAAATAAAACCGGCGGATCACCTATGACAAAATTCGTGGACATTTATGAATAGGTATGAGGCAAATTCAAAATATTTTTCTTAACACTTAAGCTTTGCTGTCGGTAGATTCCTCACGAACTTACATCAGACCAGAAACGAGCTTCTGTTCATTTTTTTTAACCATGTTCGTTCCTAAAGTGGAGCATATGAATCTATACGGTGTGAAAATATTGGCTTCGAAAGTGGATTCGCAATGCTCATCTGATTTACATTACGTATTTGTTGCATCTTTTTTACAAAAGGCCATTAAAATAATCGTCCGCGAAATTAATCTTCTGTGACTTAAATCATATCACTTATGATAAAGCAATAAGTCGTATGCCACACAACACTAATTATACATAAGATAAAAAAAACTAAAAATCATATCTCTGCATATTATTTTTTAACAATAATTTTTTTTATCGAATTTGATATGATAATAGTGGCCAACGATAGTTTTTTTCATATGCTGATTTTTTTTGTTATGAAGTATACGAGGTATTATTTTATCATAGGCGATGTACAATGATAAGTTAAACCGAAAAATTATGTTACATACACTACAGCTCTCCGTGTATGGCAATATATTTTAACAAATTGAGTTCCAAAATTAACCAAAGATGTTTTTATGAAGACAAGAACATTGGCATTTAATTAAACAATAAATTTAAATCAGCGGGGTAAACATATCCTGTTTTTCTGCTATATAATCCTTATACCTCGGATACAAATTCCTCATCCGGCAACTTGTCTATTGCGGCTAGTTTACTGGCAACTCGAATATATAATAGATAGTGTCTTTAATCTATTAATTGCGAGAATTGAATCTTTCGATTATGTTACAGTTAAAGTGTGAACTTCGATAATGCATACACAAGAGAATGTAAAATCTAACCTTAGCTAACTAATAAAAAATAACGTCGTGTAAACTTTATTTTAGGGAAGTCATACAATTCTACAATTAAAAAGCTGAATTCTGAAAATACTTAGTCAGTGCATATAAGGTCTAGTATAATGTATATATGGAATTTTGTCATTTAATAGTTCCATACGATGGGACGTTTTTATAATAGGTTATCCGCTACGGGGATGGAAAGTTCCATGACCCCCTGGGGGCTATATTTCATATAATTTTGAATATATAAATCGTTTTTAAGCAAATTACTGTTTATAAATAACACATATTACACAATTACATTGTCTGTGTCCGCAAAACCATAAATAATATCATATATCATATAGCATGTGTCTGATCCTAACACCTCCAGATCGCTAACCACTATCATTATCTTGAAAACATTCATCGCATTCATGTGTCTTCACTCTGTATTATTTCCTCTTTGCTTCGAGGCTTTTCGCACTTAAATGGTTCGTTTTGTACAGCAATGGCATTTCTCTATGATTGTTCTGTGTGTGGGTCGTGATATTTGGTACACATTCACAGAAACGGTGCTTTTCTACGACTTGCGAACTGTTCACGAAATAAATCTTAGGGATTGCAAGATGTGCTTGCGGGACGCCTCTGTATTATCGATTTTCTATCTCCAACTGATTAGTTTGAAGTCATAGAGCATCATTATTGACAATTTATAACTTGCTAACTTACATACAGTTTAACGTTATCGAAATTTTATTGCAAATAACGATCCATACGGAAGATTATAAATATCAACTATTTTTGAGTGTAAGATCAATTTTTCGTCAGACAATTTAAGTAATTTTTTTTTTTTAAATTCAAAAAAAGAATTATTTGTAATAACTTTCAATTTAAAATGTAGATTATTTGAAATAAGAAGCGTATGTAAATTTTTTGAATATGTATCGCCGTGCTTACAATTCAAATTATTTATTAATGTTCTTAACTTTTTAAACTGGTTCATGATGAATATCGTGCATATATATGGAGATTATTGATATATTATTTCCTCTTTAAAAATATTTTATACAGTTTGCTGAATTTTTAAATGAGTATTTTCCTCGAACATGTTTTTAAAATTTTTACTGGACTGTATAATACTAGGACGGATCTGGTATTTCATCAGTAACGCGTAATCCTTGCGGCCAATTCTCGTGTAATTGCAGGCTGTCTGCATTATTGGGTCGGGCGATCGCCACACAGATTGCCAAGATAAACGCTCATATGATAGGCCTCTATTTGAAAGCGATACAACAGTCCTATACTATTTAGTCTTAACCGGTGTATCATTCCATGAATATTATAACTACCCTGTAAAACGATTTTCATATTGGTCCGTCAGGCCTACATTAATGTAAGAGCCATTAAAGTAAATCAGGATTTAAATCAACTGACAAAATGCTGACGCTGAAAAATACAAATAGCACTTGTGTAATGTAGTACTTAAAATTTCGGTTTCAATATGACGTGGTGTTGAAATTTTTAGATTTTTACCTTTTCACTTCCGTTCGTTTTTAACCCACCGAATGCTATACCGGCGTCTTTGAACTCAGTAAAGTCTGGGATTGACGAATATAAATATAGATTCGTTATGCATACATAGTTTGGTCGAAAATACGCGGAATATCTCAAAACATCTTTATTTATCAGTATTGTTTACCCAGAACCATTGCATCCAATGAAGTTTATAACATAGTCATATTTATTATTTAATTCACGGTCTCTATGTTAACTTATATAAATTAGTATTATTATTAGATACAAAATATACACTGTCACGTCAATTTTGTTTAAATAAAATAACGATTTTATTGAATAGAATATTTTTATTACAGTGAAGTTACATATATATATTCCATATATGTCATATAAAAGTCTTTTGATATAAAAGGATTTTAGTAATATGGTTAGAAAGATCCCACCTATAAAACATATAGAAAAAATATATATATAGAATTTTAACTACATCAAAAATATATATAATTATTAATGTAATATAATATAACCCCTATTTACTGGCATAAACTCTGGCGGATACGCTTTATGTTGTGGGATGAAATCTTATTTGATGTATCGTGTTAGTTCATAAATAATAAAATCAATTTGGAGTGTTTTTTGACAGTGCAATTTGACAGCAGTGTTTTAATGAGAGATTTTTAAATTAAACCTGATATAATTTGACAGCGTTCATTTAAAATGTTTATTTAAAACTCGATCAATGTTCTCAACTCGAGATGCGTTATAATAAATCTCAATTAACCCATATACACCCAGTGCAAGTACTGCTCGACTAAGACAGATTATATAAACACTGTTACGTTACGTAGAATGTTAATACTTCCTATCTATTTTGTACACAAGCCATCTTGCTTTATTTTATTCCACATAGATTAGATGCGGACGGACAGGTGAGTAATTTGCCGCCACTTGATTGGTTGCCATAGTGCGCACGCGTTGCCTGCTCATTAAAATACAAAAAAAATCTATAATTCGTCTTCTTTTTAATAACATTAAATAACAGCTAAGTGAATTTCAGACACGATAGATCGAAGTTTATCTTATTAGCATATTTACTGCTTATCACGGTAGTCCTAATAAGGTGATAAATACTTACCGTTGTGATACCGGGTGATACTTACATTGAAGAACGCAATAACGTCGTAACTCAAAAATTGTGAGTTTTCAATGAGGTATTTGAAAATTAGAATTAGTATTAGTTTAATAAAAAAGTTTGAAGTGAAAACTATATAATAGGTTGATTGCTATTTTGTGTTGTGAGTTTATTGCATTCAATAAGCGATATATAGATGATGTGGAGTGGAAGAATTTCAGGGTGTGAAAAGTTTAAAATCTCACATGAAATGGAATAACTTAAAAGTGCCCTGATAACGTTTTCCAGATACAGATCTCAACAGTCGCCATGTTAGCGGCAATAGCGTTAATAAATCATATCTGGACATCTTGTTTTTTTTAGTTTAGTTTTATTTTTTTAAATTTGGATGCTTTAGACTTGTATTGAATAATCATTTACAGATTCTTCTGAAATTTTAAATATCGAGTTAATGAATTGAATCCATGATTATTAAAAATTGTCCAATATACACGGGCAACGTTTTAAAGACTTTCATCAAAAAGGAGGCCAAGAAAGTATCGCAACTGGTATGGAAAGATTAATTATGGGTAGAACCCTCAAAAACGGTGATAGTATTTTAGGGCAAAGCAGTAAACAATACGCACGGCACTTTATTTGCTAGTAACAAATGGATTAACATTATGTATCTTGGAGACAAAATAATCGATGTATAAAGAGTGGTATTTCCAGTGGTATTTCATGGTCTGCGTAAATACGTAGCAGCACACGAGGCAGGATCTGTAAAAGTAGTATCAGTTAAAAGAGACTTTCATCTAACGGTAGATTAGTTTCTGCTAATGTGATATCTATAAAATGAAAACTGTTTTAATTCCAGGTGTTATAAAACTAAAGAGATATTTTTATTTTCGTGTATATATATTTTTTCGCCAATATTTACGGTCGGATATGAAGAATTATTAATAAAAAAAAATAGATTATATTTCTTATTGAATTTTAAAAATATCGTTGGTTTAATTATTCGTGTGTAGAAGATATTTTTTAATTGCGTGAAGTAATTCGGGGTAAATATTAATTACTATAACTGTACTTTCATAGACAATTTATATGCGTGATTGTTTAGATATCACGCTTTCCCGAATAACAACGAACTCATTATTGTTGTTAATAAAGAGGCCCTAAGGTGGTGACCCTGTTTACAATCATACTCCGCTTGCATTAATAACATGACTTTGATGCCGTTCCATCCACCTAACATCACATACGAGTATGCAGAAGGTAACAACGCCTCCGCGCATTACCATACCATAGCATGCGCACCGAGAAGTTCATACTCAATTAACATCAGTATTAGCCTCATTTACACGAACAATCTTGATTTAGTTTTTTAACTCTTGGACAGAGAAACCGTTCTATCTTCTATACCGTTCATTTTCACTAGTTCACTGCCTCTTTCCGGCGTATTATATATAACATATTTTATAGAAAAATACTTTTAATAACCACGTAAAATTGTAGTACATACATGTCGTATTTAGTAATAATTTAAAGGGAACTTTTGCTAACCACTGTAATTCTATATAAAAAATAATAACACACCTTACGATAGTATTTTTGTAAAATATTTCGTTTTCCTGATTAATTATTTCTGATATTTTTACCTCCATAAAATGCGTTTTTATTTAATAAAAAATGATCACAAATACTTTTTCAAAATTATTGTTTTATAGAATGCTTGAATTTGTGTATCAAATTATATTTGTGCCGATTAATATTTACTTAAGTGAACATCTGTTTTGGTTGTAACATCACTATCAAGATAAACCAAGCAGTCTAAATAACGCTCTCAAAATATATAACAATAGTTTTATTTAACTTAAAGAATCATATAATATATATTTTTAGAGTAAGAATCGATATTTTATGTGAAAAATCGATTTGATAATATAAATTGATATAGCGCCGTGTACTGAATCAAAAAAACTCGTTTCTTGTTTTAATGATTCTCATTGATTAATTTTTAAGCATTTATAAAAATACATTTCGTTATCAAAACGACACCATTTCCAAATAGTTACTACATTTAAATCGTGTAGGATCTATCAAACTACTGACCTTGTTAAGGCCGCCAGAAGTAATTACTATGCGTGGGCTTTCCGGTCAGTTATACGCGCATTACGGGATTCGAAACCTTTATTGTCAACAAACTATATTTATCTATCCAGTAACTGAATCGCAAATTGTTCGCCATCATTGATTTATAGTTGGATGTGGTTGAATGCACCGTGGTGTATACGTAAATGTATATTTAATGTTTCCGCCGTACTCAAGTAGCTGTATATAATTATTTATGTTATAAATAGTGTCTTTTCTAGACTATTTATAGAATATAATTTAATAGATTAATCGCGAATGTAATCGTCCGACTTCCAAGCCTTATTAGGTCCACAAAACAGTTTGACCCTGTCAAGACAACTTCAAATGAGATTTTGAATATTAATAAATCTAGGAGATCTGATGAATAAAGGCTTTTCCTAGTACACATAAGAATTATTATAACTTGGATTAAGTCTTTCAATAATACTCGGTATTATTAACTATGATTGCGGATCAATGAAATGGAAAAAGTTATAACAATGATATTACTATTAAATATTACAGTTATCCACATGTAATATTAAAAAGCTACAAAATGTATCCACATCGAAGGTACAATTTTTTATACACTGATTTCGCAATCATATTTTTTGACCTTTTGAACTATTTTTTTATACATATAATTATGCTCGATTATAACTCTATTTTTAATTGTTTTATATAAAAAATATAGACGTCAAAAGATTACTTAGATTAGGAAAGATAATTGCGAATTCAAATATTTTAAATGACAAAAGTGTCGGAATGCTGTTGAAACTTAATGTGCTTAAAGCATTCATACTCCACAGCAGTTGATCGAGTTATATCAAATAAAGAGTTGAATCAGTCTTATTTTCATAACGTATAAAGTGCATAGAAAATAAGGCAATTTCAATCGTTTCAATGTACTTTAAAGATCAATACAATAGAAGTTTCTTCTCTCAAAAGCGACAACTGGAGTAAAAATAAAAATTCTAAAATAATCAATCATTTAAAATTGATTGATTCAACTAACACATTGTGAAACTATAATACATTTAAAAGGCGAATGATTTTAAATATAGCTGATGACGCAATTATTTATGATTCCATTTTATGATTAGGACAGCCGTTTGTGCACATAATTTATCTGTAATAACTACGACAGTTATTTTGATTTTACTCAATCCTCAAAATAGAAGGGAGACGTGCCGTAAAAAGGTTAAAATCAAGTAAAAGATGCGGTAAGTTATAATCAAACTGTACAAATCATATTAGTAATGTCAGTATTTTGAAAATGTCACGATACCAGCAGAATATCAACACATGTCTTCTGCAGGCAGCGATATTTGTATTTAATTTAGCAAACATCTTATGAAATTCGAGATCTAAGAGTAAAGGTGGCCAAGAAGTAAACACGCGTGCTTTGATATCGGAAGTTACGAGTTCGTATCGTTGCTAAAATCGGCTGCTAATGATCTAAAAAAATCATTGAATGTTTAATCACTTGAAAATATAGCAGTTATCAAATTAATATTTTTATTGTTCAATGATTGTAAGCGGTATACAAAATTACTCTCGAAAGATCACAATAAAACAATGGGAATTCTCATCGTCTGAATGTGTCGAGTGCGAGTATGTAACCCGAAATCTATTACATACAATAAAACCTAACGCATTGCCTGAGTTTTATTATTAATGGAAATGTAATGAGTGTTACATTTAAAATTATATTTTATGTTACATGGTGTTACTGAACAAATGAGTGTGGCTATTATGTTCCAATCTGTTACAATCTGCTACATGATAGTTTTCTTCTCGCGCAACAGATTGGTAAAAGTACAACAATGATAAAAGTAATTAATTGTTTTTATCATTTTTCAAAGAGCTTACCGCTTTTTGATTAATGACTGCACTTTTTGTTAATACTTCAACCTCAACCTTTCGACGGCCAGTGTCTGTTTGTCTACGACAGTGTTTTGTAAACTGTGCCCCTGCCGCGGTGGGTCTGCCGTGTATTTCTATATTATAATATACGAGTTATTTTATAAATATCAGGAAGGTCGTAACTTCTGTTACTAGCGATATAAGATATCCATTAGATTATTTTAGATCAAGTGAATCATTGACTTCACATACGAGATCCTGGCTGATTCTGAGAAAACATACGTTCATATTTTGATCTAGTAAATTTTATTTTTACGATATATCCACATCAATTCTCTTTTTACCCATTAATCAATATTACAATATATGCGTCTGTCTGTCGCAAGAATTCTTTCCATGTAAAAAAAGTAGCGACATTTGCACATACTATTTTTGTTGCCATTGTGCTATCTTTAACATTCAACATCTTCAGAAGCAACGGGACGAGACGAGCCGACTATTTCCTAGTATTTATCAATCAGAAACTAAAACTATTGTATGTAGTCTAGTTTTGACATAACTTTATAATATCAGGATGAATAAAATTAATTATAATAAATAAAGAATTAGTTATGAATGTAATATTGTACCATAGAGCTTTAGTATGGTATATTGTGGAAACTATACTTATCGGTTATTCATATGCGTCATCCAAAGCCGGTGGAATATCAATATCTCTCAGGCTTTCACGTTAACTGGCGCCATCGGTCACGGGTTATTATTTTAATTGTGAATCTTTCTAATGGAGCCTTGCTTTGTAATGTACGAAATGATACGTAGGCTCTCATTTTTTATACAAGAAGTAGAGTTTGCTTGAGTGCAGATACTCACTAATAAATACTATATATTTTAAGATAAGATTTCTTTTATTATTAAAAATTATATGTCGATACAGTATAATCAATAATGACATTAATACAAGTCTTGTCTACTTTCTATTAAACTGAAATCACAATTCTTCGAAAATCAGGATACTAATAACACAGAATATAATTATTTGAAAGAAAGTTTCTCCGTTGAGTGAATGAATTAACCCAAAAAACATAACGGGATGTTTCACAAGATTCTAGTTTCAGAAAGCACGTTGGTTAGGTTAAAGCTAAGTTATTATTTAATCAGCTATCTACTTAGGATATACAGTAGGCAGCTAAAATATCGTTTGTTGGACGTTGAGTTATCAGTGATTTTCGTTTGGTCAACATGTCAAATTGTAGAGAAAGTTGTGTCATTACTGAAAATTATTACATTACTTTATGCAGATATAAACGGTCAATTAATGCTGACGATAACATGATATGATAACAATATAATAAAGAATAAATAAGTCAAAGAAAATAGTATTCTATAGCATATAGTTTTACTATATTTTATATTGATATTGTTTTGTCATAGAAAACTTGTTATTTATTAAAAACAAAAGCTTTCAAACTGACAAAGTACGAAATCATACAGTATCTGTTTTTATTTGAAATAACCGCTTGTTTATATAAGTGTTATTGTATATTTACAGTATAATGAAAGAAGGCGCCATAAACATTGTGAAAAAATATTTTTCTGTCCGTTCAAACATGAATTATTACTATCATTAATGATAAAACGGAAATGATAGAAACTCCTCTCCTTTTCAAGAAGATAAGCGGACATTTTTTGCAATCGAGGCTAATGGGCTTCTCCTACATACAGCGCTGTGAATTATTATAATTTTAAATGTATTATTCCGCTTAAATTTAAATATACTACTTGAGTCAATTTATTTTGTATGTAAATATTTGAATATGTTTCGACAAATAGCAATCACTGTTCTAATAAAAAGCTTAAACATAACTTGACTAACTAAAAACTTGCGAATATGATTCAGTAATAAACAAGTGTAAAATATGAAAATTATTATTTTATAGATCATCAATTAAAAAATATAAGCTACATAATAACTTGAAAACATAAAGCTGGAAATAATACGTCGATGTTTTATTTAGACATATTATGTATGATTGTGTGTATACCACGCCGGAGATTCAAACAATTATGAACCATACCCAATCTTAATGTGGAACATACAGTTCTCCGAAGTGTATAGAATTGTCTCGACAAATTGTTTTTCACTAGAATTGATTGTCAGCCAGTCGATTAAACTGTTGTTTATCCAAAGTATATAAGCAGGTATTATAATCGTATGGCGCTAAAGTTCTGTTAAGTTTTTATAAAAGATATTGTTAATAAACTAGTGAACCTAAATCTACTTGAATTTCTTGGAAATTGCATGCAGACACAAAATTAGACGAATAATAAAATGTTTTGACAACTTACTATCATGATAACTTAATAATAATGTAATAAAACAATATTTTTGCAAATAAATTTACACAATTATATATCATGTTGAATAAAATTAATAATCCGCATCACTACTATATTATTTAACTGAAGTAATGTTAAATATATTGATAAAAATGGTGTTATAGATTTATTTGCTTCCTGCAAAAAATCACAAAATAATGAGTATCATAAATATATTTCATATCTGTCAAAAACCATTAGTCTACACCAGGCCTGGTCAACCCAAATTACTTCACGGACCGTACCTAAAAGAAAGAATAATTCCATTTTTTCCCCGATATATCTGGTCCAGCTTTACAAGTGATTTTTAAGTGATCGATTTGAATTTTGAACGCAGATGTACACAAAAAATGTTTAATTAGTATAAATCTGAAAAATAACGATACCACAACTATTGTACATATGAAGATACAACACGCATTGAACCAACAAAACATATATTTGTATGGCAATAAAGACATAATGGTATCATAACCATACTATCTATCGACTAAACTGATCAACCCATCACAAAATATTATATTTTCAAACCGCTGTGAAGTAGAGTTATATTAAGAAATAACAATTCAGTTAACAGATGAATTTATTAGAATACTAGTTCAGCACTGTGACTTCAACTGTTGCTTTGTGCGTTACATTAATGAATCCGTATTGAGTTAAGATAATCGACATGATGCGTAACATGTTGAAATTATTAGTTATTCACTTAGTTGACGTTTACGTTTTTTTTATTTCCGTCGCTAGTCCAGTTATTATTTTTTGACAGTAATTGCTTTTAAAAACTCAAATTCTATCAATCATTGCGATTGGTGCACAATAAAAAATGCAACATGATTTTTAACACGTACAGTCCAGTATTTTAAATTATTTATTTCGGCACTTAATTGAGATTATTTTTCAAGCATCTAAATTCTAAAAAAATGTGATATATGATTTTTTATGTCTCACGTAAATACAATGTCATATCGCGTCGTCTGAGTATTGTGTAAGTTGCTTCGCCGTTATCCTCGAAAACAATATAAACCTACATCTTAACATTTGCCCCTCCTAAAAAAATAACTCGTGTTCTTCGTCACATTTTATAATCCTTTTTCGCAATTTTTGAATTGTTATGTAGCAAAATTAATGATTATTAGCACACTCAATTATTTAAAAAGGTAGTGATTCTGTTTTATTTGAAAACATTGTCGTGCATTACGGTATCATATATCGGTGACACTTGGAGTAGTTTGAATACTTCCCAATAGTTTGTGCTTCGTATGATTTATTTTACTATGTTTGCGAAGGTTTCTTATAAACTTTTTTAAAAAATAATATAATCAGACGTTCGTTCCATGTATTATATTAACATCGTATTTATGTTAAAACTACATAATCACCCACTATCGGAAAACCTTGGTGGCTCTATTAATTAGCATAAAACTATTGAACCGTTCAGTATTAGTCCTTAAAATTTATATGTATCATAGTATTTTAATTTTTATTTATTGGCTAAGAACTCACCCTTGTAACAATCGTTTAGATCAATTCGTCTCAATTTTCCAAGAGTCTGTGCCAACTTAAAATTATCTTGGGGGTCCGAAAAGGCTAGAGCTTAAAAAACACGTGAGCTAAAAAACGATGAAATCATAATTCTGTGAAGTAACTTAACTCATTTTTTTTACATTAGTAAAAAATATTTTTTCGTGGTCCGTGGATTATTATTACCAAAAGGGTTCGTGACACAAAAAAAGTTTAGGATTTACTCATACATAATCACATTCTTCAACAATATTCTTACGTTACACATGCTTCCGGGTAGATCTGATAAAAGTATACATGACCCCAGGTAAAAGAACTTGAATAGTATATTTTAATAATTGAGATGGTGATGAATATTTTTTTTAAACATTGTTATAATTTATTGTAATTATTCAACTATTATGAATGCCCCATTAGGTTAATAGTAGTCGCATGCAGTGTTAAAAAATGACGTTCCCTTTACGACCACAATGTGTATATACTCGAACGAACGGTGTCTACTACTCTATAAGGCATTATAAAAAATCAGAGTAAATTAATAAACAGTAAGAAATATAATAAAAACACAATCGGCTACCACACAAAAAGTCTTGTAGGTACACATAATTGTGTATTTTTGTATGGCAGATGCTTTCAATTCGAGTGTAGTAGATCATTATACATATAAATATTTTATTTATATTAACATCTTAATTTTTCTTATTAACCATGTCTCATATCCATTCTCAATGTGGAAGAAATTGATATCCACAAGGATTATTTATTCGGATATATATTTCAAATGATATATGTGTACATGTAACATTTAAGATTTAGTTGATTCAACAATTCGAGCTAGAAATAAAATATAAATAGATATTTTTCTTTTTATTTACAATACTTATTATATAAAACTAAACTTACGTTATAATAATTAAAAAAGCAACTTCTCTGACAATATTGTTTGTCGAATTCAAATAAAAAATAAATTTGTTATTCCCATAGTAACCGTACTCGCTTTGAACATGAGGCATATAAATAACCGAAGTATGAATACGTACTTTGACTGAATATCTTTCACGAAGATCGGTTGCTAGCCGATCACTCAACTCACTAGCCATCCACAATTCCGGGTGATCTGAGCGGTTCAAAATCTTACGCACTCATTTACTTGTCGGTGCAGGTTTTGTTCGTGCTAGAGCGTCGATGTTCAGTTACAATAATCGGTTTTATATTATTATTTACTTTGATCCTTGCCAACTTATACACTGTTCAGGTATCTTGGACTAACGAATATGAAATGTCTTTGCAAAAAAGTTCCGAGAGTGTTCTTAGGATTGTCTCAAGTGAATATAGATTACTAGTGTGTGAATTAATAAGGAAATCTACTACTTTTGGCCCATCTAGTTTATATATTATAGTGTATCGTCTCCAATATTTCGATAACACGTAACTCAATTTTACGTTACGTGTTCTTGTAGTATTGGCGTTGATATGGTATATTCAGTAGGCAAAAAAAACTCTCTCACTACCTATAAAATTCGAAAATTACAATTAAATTAAAATTACATAAAAGTCATTAAAAATTTCCCTCGTACAACCGAGTCGATATAATCGATCGGTATAAATTTTCGCCAAACTTGAATAGCTCTTCTATTTTCACAAACATAAGGTTTTTTTACTGTATTAAAAAAATATTAAATATTAATCAGGTTTTCCTTGAATTTATATAATTTTATACCTATGTTGTGGTAGGATAAACGAGAAAGATTTACGTTAGTGTAATGTGATCATTGACAACCTCTGATTATCATATATTTGGAATTTAACCTCAATAAATTTACGAATATTTTTATTTCATTGTGATTTCAAGATTCAGACATTTTTTGTTAACATTAATGTCTTTAACACACTTTTAAAATAATAATAACAACAAGTTCTTATTTTGGAGCGTGGCCTTCACGCGAAATGTGTCCGTTTTCTTTCTTTTTTGTTTAAAAAATATCAATTCAACTTAAACGTGGGACATTTGCCAAATACTTCATAAAATAATATGTGTACTTAAGAATAAATTGCTAGCTTTTATCATGGAATGGAATTTTAAACGCATTTTAGATTGAATTCCTCACTTTTTTCATATGAGAAGTATTCAAATGATAATCGCTATATTTAATTAAAAAAAAAAACTACTGTAAATTTCACTACAATATTTACTTTCGTTGTATTTTAACCCATTATGGGTGTTACCTGTTCACAGAAAACGTTTTCAAGCACCCAAAACGTGCAAATGTAGAGTTCCTTACATCTCTAGTTAATCTTTTACACAGTTTATGGTATTCTGTATTTTTTAAATGTGATTTTTTCAATGGAAATGTTATACTACCACAACATAGATATCAGTAACTACATAATCTTAATAACGAATACCGTTGTAACGAAATTTCCAGAATAACGAATATTTTATCCTGAGGCGAACAAAGTACGGACATATTAAATCAAACCAAATTTCATTATAACTAGATAAACATTTAGTCACATTAAAATATTTTCGTCTCTTAGATTAACTTGCTTAATATTACTTATTGCAATTTAACATTTTTTTCCAAATCAAGTGTAATGAAAAACTATATTATGGCCCTGCAAACTTCGCTACAAAGAAATTTGATCTGTAGTATCTTTAAGAATGATTTCGTGGCTGTATTTTATCTTATCTGTTCCATCTTATTTTTTTTTTTAATTGTTCCTCACCATTGAATATAATATGATATTACGAAATTATGCATTTCTGTTATATTGTTAATATTCTAACCATGTAATTAATAATATTATATAATGGCTGCCTTCTCACGTGGTTGTGTTTTAATTACTTAATTCATAACGTGTACTTTATTATGCACGTCCAATATAATCTGAGAAATACGAAAAACCAGTCTTCCATAGAAAACCGTAAAGCTGTTGGTTTGGAGTATCAATAATTTTCTTTCAGAGTTAATTAATAAATGGTTTATGTGCGTTAACTATTAAGATTTTTTCACCATGTCCGCTCATATTATGTAAATCTTGCAAATCTCCGCAATATGAATATCTTGAGATACTGATATTTATTAAAGATTAGCCGTTATCTAGTTGAATTCATTGAGCATTTGAACTCTTTGCTTAAGGACATAAATGGACTTGAACATGCAAATTCTGGTATCGAGCGAATATCAAGTGCAAGTGCTTTATAGCTCAACCACTAAACTGGATAAGATTATACATATATAATTATGTAAAATATGTATATCAGTGGCTTAGTACTAGATATATTGCCCACTTTACTATTGTCAGAAATTACTTTAAGTGTTCCTTCTTTTCTTATATTAAAATAGAGAAAAAACTTCCAAATTATCCGCCTTAAGCTCATCAATATTTGCACCGGATATTTCAGGTTCAAATCTTGTAGATGTATAAAAAAATGTCGAAACGAAAGGTGAATTGCGTTATTGGTTGAAGATCTGTAATATTGTAACTCTTCAATCATCAATATTCAATATTCTCGACATTCAGAGTAAATATGGCGTGAGCAAAAATACAAACCCAAACAAAATCATGATAATCAATAATATCAAACACATGTATATTTTGCTTGTACGGGTACTATAACCGTAAAGCGGGTTTTAAAGTATTCGGTATTGCAGCATTAACGTAATGGCATTTTGAGTGAAATAAATTTTAGACTATATGTAAACGAACACGAAAACCTGCTAGGGGTTATATCATTTAAAACATTGATATTCGCTGGATGTTCTCTCATGCGTAGATTATAATATTTACGGTCAATCGTGTCGCCAATAAATATTTGCTTCCCAGTTTGCGTGTACTTAGGGCCGGTTACAGTGAAACGGTTCGTTATATTGTGGACCATCGAGATGCGGCGGTGAGCAGACTGTGGCACAGTAGCCAAGATGCGCATCGGCTGACCAGTGGTAACCGTTCTTGACACACTTGCTGAACTGTGATACTGCATCTGCGTGGTATGGCGCCTCACTGCTAATACGCCAGATATAATTATTTAAACTGAATGCGGAAATATAATCTTGTGATATTAGCTTATATAAGCATTAATGCCATAGTGGACTTGATGTGTTTGTAAACTCACTAAAAACGTTTCCGGAATATTAATGTATTGTACATAGGCTAATGATTCTAAAGTATACTTTGTAACATTTAAAATCTTCAATTCAATTCAAGTATAATTTGAAAATGAAATTGTTCCATTATTCATTCCATTATGTCGTGTTAATACTGAAAAACAGACACAATAGCCGTCAAATAATTAATAATCAGATATTGTTTTATTTTTTAATAAATATGGTGCATTTATCATAATTGCCACATGCTGTCTGGTTAACTATCAGATGGAGTTAGAATTCTTGTATATTTTTTATATGTGTCATAATAAATAAAACAAATAGATTAAGTTCCAATTTCTGCTAATATGAAGTTCTTACGAAACTTCCAGTACGCCCCTGATGGCTAGCTGACTTATAAGTAGAGACACGTATTTTAGCATCTATTTAAAAAATAAAATAGCGTTTAAAATTACAAATTTTAGCATCTATTTCTTAATTACGAATTTGAAGTTAAAAAGTCTAATTT
>JAGVSQ010000460.1:16028-32047 GCA_022683975.1 Rhyacophila evoluta | reverse complement strand
GTTGTATGACTTATTACAATGAATAATATTTATGCAGTATTGTTGATAAACCAGTTTGGCGTATTTGGCAAATATTTTAATAATCTGAATGCTTTCAACATTGATTACACATAAAATTAGAAGAATCGAAATTTCAAGATAATCATGCATCCAAATCACAATAATGAAACAAATAGTCTAGGGAAAATTTTGGAAAAAATACTACTTGTATTTTTATTTATGTGGGAGTTGAATCCTGTTTGCTTCTTTTTCCGACCGGTGGGATTCAAGCATCCTAGAAAACCAGAGGGTACTGTCCATGGGATGTAGTCATTGGAACTAAGAGATGCGGTCATGACCTGAGAGGATGCAGGACGGCTGGCGGGTGACAGAGTTCCTGAGCTAAGGCAGCGGATATCGCAGAAGAAACAGTAAATCAAAATATTTATTAATACATATAATTATAAAACATGCTACGTTTTTACATTAACGTTTTGCTACTGAGGCTCTCGGAATTAATATGCGGAAATTTAGAATGCAGGTTCACCATGTATTGAAAAAAATCAAATTAATTACTTATCCTCCTCCATTTTCCAGATTTCAGGATTGAAAATTTAGCATTGATTTCACAGTATCAGAATAAAAAAAATCCGCAGTTTTCCATCACTGTTTGCATGCTTTTTCATACTTAGTAAATGAATTATTGCATAATGTAATACTTAATGCTTGCAATTCATCAAATTAACATAACATACAATGGTCAAAGATAAAAATAGGACCATTATATGGATTCCAGTAAATTAATTTGATGTAATTGCAGTAGTTCAAAACCAATATACTACTAGGTATCGAATTTAATACATAGTTGTGTATCTTGCATTTAGTAGTATTGAGTTTTCAATCCTACATGCCGTCACCAGATATTATAGAGTAATTTGAAATTCAGTCACCTCCCGGCTCAAGCATAATATGTATACTGAGAAAAAAAAGAAGTGTTCCTTTTTCTCCAAGCAGTAAGGAGTAATGTTGAAGGCAAAAACTTCTGATTATTAATTATTCTGTTTTATACTCTGATACTTTTTCAAAAGATTGAAGCTAAAGTTACATTTACCCACAATTTAGACAATTATAATATATTGCTTGTGGGTAGGCTTCCCAGTGAAAAAAGATCTTATGAATTTGGAGCAGTAAATGAAATTCATTTAATTGGAAATAATTATCACATCCAGTCACTCCGGACAACAATTTCTAATTCAGATTAAGAAAACAAATATAACTCTTATAGCAGAGCATTGACAAGACCTGGAGTCTATTGAAGGAAATGAAAGCATTTCCGGAAAGTGGTAAAGTAAGTTATAGTATGATATATATATAGTTTGGATGATGATACTACTTTTCTATTATTTCTTTTTGAGGGCTTGGGTCTAGTGCCAAGTGAATAAAATGGTTGATTATAGCGATGGGATATTTTTTGACAGACTTATAACAAATGTTTGCTATAACTGTTCTCGCTTATTTTCACTTCATCTAATCCTTTGAATAGTCAAGAGAAATAAAATATGTCTGATCTAATAAACGTTCTTCTGCCGATATACTATAGCACCAAGTGTATTGGCTTATCGTCTTACAAGATTGTGTCTGGTAGTTTTGAACCATCTTTCTCTGGATCCATCACAACATGTTTTATAACTATTATCTATTTATTGTTTGTCAGCATTGTCTTGTACAATTATCCAATGTTTTTCCAAAATATAATTGTTGGTGTAAGTAATCTATCTAAATTACTGGTTATTGGGACTCACCATGTCTCCACTTATATCATCTGGGCATAGTATACCATAGCAAAATGAACTTTAAAGAATTCCAAAATGTTAGCAAGAGTGTTTCAGTAGTTTTAGAAGACAATGATTGATGTGCACTAGAATTTGTATGATTCATATTCACTTAAACTCTATTTCAGTAAAGCTTCCATGAAAAAAAGACCTTACTTACTAAAAGATATTTTAGGTCACAATGTTAGACTGCAATATCGGTTTTAACTAGAAGTTTCATAGGATGCTACGATTTTCTTAAAAACTTTATTTATGAATGTTATCAAACTATTCATTTTTTGGTTAAAGTTATATTTAGCGTTTGTTAATAAAAAGAATATTCATTCCATATAAAAAGATGTTTGATTATTTTTTGCAGATTGTTGGACGTACAAGAATCTATTTTAGTCAATTGGTCGTGATGATGCTATTTTATAATGGTATGACTACCCAATCTGACTATAAAAAGATACTGGAGTACCTGAAAACTGTTGATAATTCCATAAAAATGCTTGGAAGCTATACATACTACAAAGAAACCAAAAAACGCATATTAATTATAATGATAAATTTATATAGTTTTATATTTTATGTTACATTTTTGGACTATTATGCTTATTGGAATTCAGGTTTTACATTTTTTAGGGGTCTGTTTTCATTGCTATATATTGTACCAAATGCTATATTTACAATCTCATCATGTACGATTTCTATGTATATCTACTTAGTAAAACAAAGATTCTCTATGGTAAATAATCAAATTTTGGGAGCTGTTTTGGATGTCCTGAGATTAAAGTATAGTTCGGATTATGCTATAAATCCAAAGATTGATCTAGGGTAAATGAAATTTAATTTGTATGTCCATTAATAATTCTCTTTTGGATAAAGATTCGAGTTTACTAAGTCATGCCTAAGAAAGTTTTTTCTGATAAAACACACTCTGCTTAGAATAATTTAAGGTTTTTTATTTCAACATTAATCACAATTACTAAATTACTTACTATTGCTTCGGTGGCCGAGTTAGTAAGTGTAGGCACTTCAACACTGGAAGTTGCAGGCTTAAATCGCATAGCTGCATAAAGATTTTAAAATTTCAAAGATTGGACTGGGTGCCCAATGATTTGGGCAATTGAATGATAAGTAATCTTTGTGAAAAACAATCATGTCAGCCTGTCATCAGATTCAAAGCAAGTATGGTTAAAAAAAATGTTGTTAGTGGATAACACTTCTGAATTATAGGTTGTACTTTATGTGTCAAAGATAAGGGCCTAATGGATCGGCCAAAAGTCAATCCCTGTAAGAATATTTTAAGACACCCCTACATTAAAGAAATGAATATCTTGGAACAAAATAATGATTTTACTTTTTGGGAAATACATATAATATATATTCAATAGTTTTTATAAAAATTGATAATATTTTAAGGAAAACACAGGTGAAAATCATTTTGGAAACAAAAAAAATTCATTACAATTTGTGCATGGCGATGGAAATATTGCAGTCAATTTATTCACTCCCTTTACTTTTCATAATGGCAATCTGTTACAGTACTATTTTTACACAAATGTGAGTATACACATGTGAATGCATAAGAATAATCGCTATTTTTGTCTAATCATAATTCATACATCTTTTTTTGCAGGTATTTTTGGTTTACAGAAATTCGTTATACTTCGAAACAAGATTTCAGAATTTCAATCGTCATTCATGCAATAATGGTTTTAATCTTGATGGCAATTAATGTTGTGGGACTCACTACAATTTGTGACAAATGTTTTAATGAGGTATTCTTTTCTTCAATTAAATTAAACAATCCACCGATTAATATGTATATGCTGTTAATATTATGATTAGAATGTGGCAAAATTATTCATCTGCGAATAATAATCTTGTTATGGAAATTCAACTGAAAAGTAACATCTTTTGCTAACAAAAACCATAGCAAAGTTGTTCCATCTTTCTGTTCCTTTTTAATCTATTAGATTTTGATAAAAACATCATATCGGATTCATAGTTTATTATTTGAAATTAATATTTAGTAAATCTTATTTTCATGGTTGACATAAAATCAGTTTTAAAGATGGCCATAATCCGTATTACTATGATAACTTATACTATACATATATAATTTCAGGCCAAACGTACTGCCTTGATATTGTTCAGTATAATATCAAAGACTGATGATCAAGACATTATTAATATGGTATGTTATTCAAATGAGAGATTAAGAATTTATTTTTGTTTATAAAATCATAGAATATTAATTAATTGTACTAGTTGACAATAATGACTAATGATTTTTACGTAAACTGATTTGAAATTCAATACTTCCATTTAGGACTTTATTTGTGATTCAAGCAACATAGTCATTTATAATCCATATGAAACGCTTTTTTTACTGTTGTCTATACGATACACCAGTGCTCCGCAACCTTTTATCTTCCATGGCACACCAACGTTGTCTACAAAATTTCACGGCATACCACAAATAAAACTTACAGAAATACAAAAATTACATTAACCCTTAATAGTAACCACTCTAATAGTAGCTGCGACACTTGTCATGTGATATTTTTGTGTTATTTATAATAATACCAACCCTAATCCATAATTATAAGTCAACAATTACTATGATAATGGATGTGTTATTATAACAATAAGGAGTTTTTATTCTTTTCGAATTATATCAAAACATGTCAATGTTTTTTTAAATATTATCCGATGTTGTTTAGAAACCGCATTTTTAATTCGAAACTCTTATTAACATTAATTATATCGGCTAGTTGAGTTGCATGTATTTATTTTTCTTCTCAGTTCTTTGTTTATTTTTTAAACCCAAAAAATGTCAAATAAATGTGAAAAATATAACAACTTTTAGAATATCGTTATTTTTTTGTGACTTTTAAATTGTATACTTATGTGTAGTATATATGATATTGTCAGAAAAATACTTGAATTCGTCGAATGCCGCCATAGTGGCGAATAAAAATATTTTACAATATAGACAAACGAATTGATTTTTTCTTCTATGGTAGAAATGCACCACGGCACGGCACACTACTATGCCATGGTACAGTAGTTTCGGAGCACTGCCATACACTGATGCTGAGTGTTTAAGAAGTGTGCTTGCGTACTTACTCAGTCATCAAGAAGGAGGGCCTATGAAAATTTATAATTATCAAATTGTTTTGAGTACACAAGTATAAAACGTGATTATTTTTATTTCTACTAATTTAAAAAAAAGAAAAAATAGAGGTAATGCTGGCAATTTTGATTTTCTCAGGCTAAGTTGTTCATCATGCAGGTCGTGGACATCACAAAGCCTATTACAGCAGCTGGTTTCTTCATTGTTGACCAGAAACTCTTAACAACGGTAAATGATATTTTATTATACCCATACTTTTTATTTTGCTGTTATATACAACTTTGACACTGTCCAAAAATAATTCATAGTAGAGGACGACAGAGTATAAACGGTGATAATGGAACATACCCCTAAGATCCTTGATATTTCCATTCATTTTTAATCTACTTCACGTATCTTACTGTTTATTTTTATGTCAGATCATTATATTTCCAAATTTATGTTTTCAGATGGTGGGTTCTGCCGTAACATTCTTGGTTATTTTAATTCAATTTGATTTGACTACTGATGCTTGAAAAAAAATCTTTATTGTCGATACTTACCGAATGCTGTAGATTTTTGAGCTTTACAGAGATATTACAAATCATCATTTGACATAAAAAAAATTACTGTAAAGATACTTTGTTGCTTTGAAACGCACGGGCTTGAAAATCGTTCAGCACCAAGATCATGAATGTAAATTGGATATATTTTTCTAAATGCAGGACAGGATACCAATACATTTAACAATACGTTGACGACCAATCATTGTCAAAATCAAATTTTTCATATTTTGAAGACTTATATGCTCCAAGGTTCGAGAGACCTTGTTATAAAAATCCAATAGCTGATTTTTACAGGGTGTCCATGACTAAAACTTATCAAAATTAATTTAGAAACTGATTCATTATGAAGAAAATTAAATAATAAATACATAGTATTATATTACAACTAAATACATATTTGAAAAAGAGCATTTTTAATTTCTTACAAACAATATTGTTTGTATCATAATTAGACAATTATTAGAAATTAGTTATTGATATGTACTATTTTTAGTGTAATATTGGTATGTTTCTGTTTAATAATATTTCACACAGTACAATCGAATTTACTCACAAGGCATAAGTAAATATGATCCATTTAGAATTTTATATAACTTGATATTTTAATGGGTGATCACCCAGCTGCACTTTTGACCATGGGAAAAAGGGCTTCTTATGGTACTGTAATAAGGAAAATGGCGAATTACATCAGGTCTGTTTAGTATCAGGTATTAATGGAGATATTTATTATAATAATATGGTTGAGAAACAAAGAAAATTTCATGGTGTCATATTTTTTTTTTTCTTAATTGAGGGTATTAAAAGCAAAAAATGCCACTGTCCGTAACATATGTATTAATCTTATACATATTATTGTCTAATTGTTAAACTGTTTAATTAAACATATATATTCACAGAAAAGAATAAGTAATTAGAATGCCATCATCAAATTTATTTATTTTTCTACAATATTTCTTTGGTGGACAGTGGTGTTTTTGCTTTTAACTCCATCAATTGAAATATTAAATTTTAAGAAAACATATCTTGATTTATGATAAATAAAAACAACAGAAACTAGAGATATATACAATATACTAAAAACAATAAACTAGAATTATACTTAAAAATCTATGAAGTAGCCATTATATATTTTATTAATTTAAAGAAAAAATCACTTGTAGCACTTTGTTAATAAATTACCAATTTGCATGCTTGCAATTCATTAAAATGATTAAGCAAATGATTACTGATAGAGATGCAATTGAAACATTAAGTAAATTAAAGTGTTTGCAGCAATTCTAAACAAAAAAGCACTTCTATTTGACAACTGATTTGTATAAATGTTCCGTACACATTAAAATGTACAATGAGAAAAATTTTATTCAAAAAAATGTGTGTGTTTTAATTTGAAATGTGATCAATAAGCATTGTTTATAATTATGCAATCATTAAGCACATTATTAATAAAATAACTTTTTATTAATGACTGCATATTATTATTCCTTTACTTATGGTTCTGAATGATTAATAACCATCACGTATTAGTAACAAGCTTTATTTAAAAAATGAATAACGTTACACCAAGAATTGAATGTAATTTAATACTCAAATGTTCCCAAAAATTCAAAGTACAGTTAAACGTATATTTTGTGTTTTTTCTCTCCCCATTTCTTTTTATATTCATAAAGAAAAGCACGAGTCTTACAAAATATCTTGCTCATCATATTCAGTGATTTAGTGCATTGGATGGATGAGAATATGAATCCATTGCGAATATTAGCTACATTGTTTGTATTCTGTAATAATAGTTTGAGTCATATGGAGCAAACTGACAGTCGTAATAGTTTCAAATTGTTTTTTTTTAATTTCTGATATCTAAATGATAAAATAGGATGACAGACATTATGATTAATCAACTTGTTACTAACAACTACAACTAAAAATCTATATTGCAAATTGAATGCAGATAGTAATCAAAAAACAATAATCAAGGACTTTTAATTGATTTTCAGTTAAAAGTTATGCTGGTTCCATTTAAATATACTGAGGAGCAAAACTAATAATTTAGGACTATAATAATGTTGTGCATTTACTAGAATCAAACAGGAAAATAACATTTTCGACAGCTAGTTTTTAATTTTGAATTACAATCCTAATAATAACTTATGAATTTTATGATAATTTATAAACATTTTTTTTTACTTTCTAATACACATAAACATTACATTTCTTTTCAATATAATTAAATGATAATTATTAATTAATGAAACAAGCATATGTTCAAGCTTTAAACTAGTTCTTTAGATTATAATATTTCTTTGTTTTGTAATTAGGGATTCCTTAAATAAAATTTGTAAATTTAGACATCATAAAACTATAGTGGTAAATTTTTGTATAAAATATGGCAGATTTATTTGACGCATTATTGCCATTATACTACAGCACAAAGTGTCTTGGTCTGTCTTCATATAAAATAGTTTCCGGGCGAGTTGAAACATCTTTCTATGGGGCAATCATATCCTGTATATTCACACTATTATATTCGGTGATTGCACTAATAGCGATGCATTATTACCCGTTGAATGTTTCTAATATTATAGTTGACGTAAGTAAATCTGATGTAAATGATTTTAATTTTAAATTTGAGTCTTCCTGAAGTTTTAAGTTTTTTTTACAACAATTGATTGTCAGTTACATGGATTTATATTCCGCATCTATCTAAATACAGATATAAAACATTAATTTAATTCCAGATACTATAATGTCTGATCCATGAAGCTTGGCAGAGGGAAGTATGTGTTATTCACATAATGTAAGATTGTTTCAAAGCACTTTCAGAAAGACAGCAATTGTTGCAATTGACAGCAACGCACAAAAATTGAGTTTTGAGGACTTCTTTGATACAATTATGTCGATCGGTTATGTCTGTCAATGTAAAACATTTTGTATTTATTTCAGATAGTTATACACATCAGGATCTATAGCAGCTTTATAGCACTCATGATAATCTACGTCAATGAAATCTTAATTCAATCTGATTGTAAAGATATCCTGGACCAGCTAAAAAGCATAGACAATTCTCTCAACAAAATGGGATCGGATGCTTGTTACACGAATACAAAAAGATCCATCTTAAATATATTGATTGCATTATACTCCTTCTTATTGAGTATTATAATATTTGATTATTGGGCATATTGGGAAACAAATATATCCTTTTTGAGGATTATTTTTACGATTTTATATGTCGTAAATAATACTATATTATCAGTGTCATCTTACACTATATTTGTACATCTTTCTTTATTGAAACAGAGATTTTTCATGGTAAATAATGAAATTCTAACTGCAGTATTAGATGTTCTGATGTTGAAGTATAGCTCGGAGTATGTATTGGACCCAAAGATTGATTTGTGGTGAATTTACTTTTCGTCTTATTCAATAATATATTCATACCATATTGTTTCAAGGCAGTATTTAAATATAGGTTTAATACATTATTATGAGTATTCTGATTCTCTTTTGAGTAAGTTAATTTATTAAAATAAAGTATCTATTATAACTTACTTTTATATATATTTTCATACATAATCAAATTAACATAACACAATAAATTTGCTTTCAGTGGCAATAGTTATACTCCCAGACATCATAGTATATTGCTTTGGTTACAAGTGATAATTTATGTGCACTTTTTTTTTGTTTAATCTAATAATAAATGATTAATTTAGGTTGGAGACTGTCAATGCTTTATTTATAATCCATGATTTTTTGTTTTTTATTGACTGTAATGGTTTTATTGTAGGAACATATGTGATTTGTTAGCAAAAAAAAATGAGCATTTAGGATGTAAAATTGATGTCTTATGTTGGTGTATAATAAGATTATTATTTCTTTTTAGGAAAACACATGTAAAAATAATAATGGAAACTAAAAGAATTCACTACAATCTTTGCATGTTAATGGAAAAACTTCATTCGATCTATTCCCTACCAATACTCTTTATAATGGGTGTCTGCTACAGCACTATTTTCACACAATTGTAAGTATTAAATATCCTTCTTTATTACTCAATACAGAATTAGTATACCATCTCTCTCTCTTTCTGCCATATTCGCTCCCTATGCGGAGCATGTGGCCACCACATGACACCTCCAGGATTTCCTCGTCACCTGCCAGCCACCTCACTTCTTCCTAGATCATACCTGCATCCTTTAATTCCGCTGAGTACATTGTGCGGATATTACCCAACAGCCTTCTAGGTCACCGGAATCCCACCTGTCAGGAAAATAGACAAGCGGGATCCAGGCTCTCTTGAGGCATCTGTAATACATGCCTCAGCCAGTTCCAGAGCCGCTGACTTTTAGTTTAACAGGGGGCTGTCCCATCTCTTTCCTTATCAACGAGTTCCTTATGAAGTCAGACTACTTGACCCTCAGTATGCTATAGAAGGGGTGAAATATGTATACTATAGAAGCCATTTTCCTTGTCAGAAAAAATCTTAAATGATACGTGTCAATTTATAGAAGTAACGTCATCAACATACGATAACACCCCAGAAACTGCATAACGTAACATTTATTTATATATGAATGTGAAAATTCAATCAGTCAATGTATCGAGCCGGTTTCGGCAAAAGATCGTAACCGTAAAACTATATGACACTTTCAAAGTTGTGTTTCGTCAATTATATATCATATGATAAAATGAAAATTTACGACTTCGGTTGCTGCATTCCTTATGATCTTTTGCCAGTCCGTGCGAATATCTATTTTGAATTGATTTGATAAAAAACAATGAAAATTGCCGCTTACGATCTTTTGTCGAAAACGTCCCGATATAATATATTTTTCACTCTAATAATATTGCGTAGCTATAAAAATATGAATGAATTTTTCATATATTCCATCAGTCAGTCATATTATAATATAATAACATCGAAGCTTGAATTTAATAAACCTTAAAATTAATATCAGCATCCATCTTTTTGAGAATGACAAACAATGACACATACTGATTGATCATATTGTTAAGTGTTGACAAAAAGTTGGAGAAATTACACATACTGGGGTCATATCAAATTTGAAAAAACTTATAAAGCCATAAAAATTATCCAATTATACAAATATTCCAATGCGCCAACCACCAGACCATGAGACTGAAAGTCAATCGCCTAATATTTCATAAACCATTGTATATATTTTCATTAGGGTCTCTTGATTTCAAGCAACTGTATCTAAATGCAATATTTTTCTAAAATCATGACTTTCTTTTTAGTTTTTTCAATGTTAAATTATAAAAAGCTTGTTATACTTTTCCCATTGACTTATTGACTATTCAATTACTATTTTTGGCTCTAATATTATGACAATTCTATAATTTTATCATTTCACAGATACTTCTGGTTTATTGGTCTTCTCCACAGAACCGAAAATGATTTCAGTTTTCTGAGTATCATTCACTCAATCTCGGTAATGACACTAATGTTATGCAATGTTGTTGGACTCATTTCTGTGTGTGATAGATGTTTCAGAGAGGTATTAAATAGATTAGATCTTAACTTTTATGTTATCGACAATCACATTCATTGAGCATGAATTACTTTTCACAGGAAAAATTTGTGTTTAAAGCAATTTAAAATTCATAAACATATAAATTTTTATGATAAAAATCGTCATGAATCTGGATATATAAATAGCAATAAAAACTTTTTATTTATTCTACCATTATTTCTATTATAAAAAAGGATGCAGCTCTCTGAAAATTTTTGATACACATGTGAATTGTGGTTTTCGAGAAACGTCTTTGAAAGTATTGACAGAGTTGGGGGCTGCTGTACTAGATATAAATATAAACTAATTAATCAGCTGTAATAATTATATGTTAATTATTATGTCTCCATAATTTCAGGGTAAACATACAGTATTATTGTTGTTCAGGATAATATCAAAGACTGATCATAGAGATGTTATTAATGCAGTAAGTATACAATTAATATCATATTATTTCCCTGTACTATGATGTATGCTGATGATTCAATCAATTAATAGTTTTGTATTATGTCATACCTGGTTAATCAACATCTCGCTATCCATAGAATTAATCAGCTGATAATTGGGCTTGGGAAACCTTGGGCTTAGTTGAACTATGAATATGAAAAGGAATGGAGAGAATACAATACAAATCTCTAAAATGTTTCTTTATTAACTGCATTAAATTAACAAATTCTGTTGACCCAAAAAAAGGAAATTCATTTTTGAAATATGGATGAACTCTATTGGTTCTGTTCGGTGGCATTGATTGAAGGAATTTTATGTGATTGTTGCTTCATTAACACTTAACTTGTAGAAAACAGAATATTCCATGTTTGAGTAGTACTTACTTAGACATTGCCCATGAGACACAGAACGTTTCATAATTTAATTATTTTGACTCGTATCTGTAGTCGACGACTATGTTTTTATAAGAAAATAAGAAACCTTTCTTGCTCTATATTTTGTAAATATTATCACCCATCATATCAATTTACACGCATTAAGATTACCTTATCCTTAACTACATTCGACGATTTTTCGGTAGATTTCGCATTCATTAGTTTAGTTTATTTACATTAGTATTTTGGAAACGATGTAAATTTTCTTAAAAGTTTTATCACATTTTCTGCATTTGCTAAAAGTGGCTTATGATAAGTTTAAATGAAATCACTGAAAGCACCCGCAGATTTTGTTAACATGAAATATTTTACATATTCATGTAGCATTGTCAGTATTCCTGCACATCAACAATCATTTATTAGCACCATTCTATTTTTTACAAGTTCATAATAAAGATAACGTTTGCAGGCTAAGTTGTTCACAATGCAGCTTTTAGAGCTTCCGAAGCCTATAACAGCAGCTGGATTCTTCTTTATCAACCAGAAACTTTTAACAACTGTAAGTATGCACTTACTGCCAAATAATAGAACCAAAGATTCTCAAATCTCTCCACTTCAGAAGGATTGTTGCCATGCAAGTGTATAGAACAAGCACAAAAATTTAAATTTCAACTGCTCACATGCATTTAGTTTAAAGTAGATTTAAAGAACCCGTTTTGATACCCTGAATATAATATATCACCTATATATTTATGAAAATTTATTTTAAATATAAGTCATACAAAATCTCCTTTTCTGCCAGTTTAACAAATATAGTTTATTTTTAATTTTGAATTATATATAATAAAGAAAAATGTGAAATATCATGTGTAATGTTTTCATCCGGTATGCATGGTATTGAACGGACAATGACGATATAATATTGTTATTTAGTAGTGGAAAGGTTAATAACAGCTATAGTCTCACCAGTAGCGTAGTTGGTAGCGTGCGCGCCTAACAATCCGGGGAATGTGGGTTCGAATTCCCATCTGTTGGATTTTATAAATCTAAAAATACAGGACTGGATGCCCATTGGGCTGATCAATTGTCTGACAAATGATTCTCATGAAAAATAATCTGTCAAGAGGTCTCCACACTATGGAGATCCATAAACTCCACTCGGAGTGGACATCTTCATACTGTGTAGATTCATATGCACCACTTTGGGAGCAAGCATGGTATAAAAAAGAAAAAAAAATAATACAATATTAATTTACTGGCGTATTTAATTCTCTTATGTGCCTTCCTTTGATGAATGTGTGATAATTGAAAATAAATTTATAATTTCAGATGGTGGGCTCTGCAGTAACATTTTTAGTTATTTTAATTCAATTTGATTTGGCTGCTGTGACTTAAGGTAGTTCAGTAAATAAATTTTCTTCAATATAAATATCTTAGGCCTAGTACACGCCTATTGATTATGTCCCATGGAACTCTAATCATTGAATGATAGTTCCATTAAATATATGTTGATGTCAATAATTAATTGCTGCTTCGAAAATTGTAAATTCACTGTATTAATACAACTTATTACAAGATCGCTAAGAAATGGTAGAACATTAAAGAAAATTAAGTCTACACACATTTGGTACAGTTTTATGCTAACACTACTATCAATATTCTTCACAGATAGACATTTGACTAAAATTTACTTCACAAAAAAGAATCATACGGAGTCATTCATTAACAACACATTAAGGTATTATTGAAGGATATATTTATGAAAAAACAAAAATTACAAAATGTGCATATAATTAATTTATAATTTACGTTTACCAACAGGTAAGTAGGTATAATTCTTACAAATTATGTGATATTTGTTAAAAATTCATACTATTTTTATATACATTACGCCTTGGTAGAGAATTTTTGACAGGTGTAAAAATTTTCATATCAAAATAAGTGAACTAAAAAAAATAATATACAAAATTAATCATGCGGTTCAGAAATTATTTTTAATGTAACATGACTATTTACATGCATGCATGCATAAGCTGTAGTTCAACCAATTAATCATTAATATACTCAAGCTGTGGCCTGCCAACGAGCTCTCAAAAAATTATTTCACTGATATTTCCAAATCGATTCCCATCATTAAATGTGACTGCATAATTTTAATGGTACTGAATGCATAAAATATGTTTGGCACAACATGAAAGTATGCTTCATTTGTGATATCATGGATAAAAAAAAGAAAATAGAACTACACACCTATGTCTATATAAATTACTCCTTTGGTCCTAATATTTTCATTAGTCAATATTTTTTTTGCCTGTTGCCATTTTCACTAAATTGTTTTACAGATATTCCTTTTGATGATCCATTAGAAAGACACAACAATGCATTTTTAAAAGGTTTTATGGTTAAAAAAAGCATATCGCATAATATAATATATTAGGAATATTGTTGATTTATAATCTATATTAAAGTTAAGGATGACTTTTCATGTGATAACACTAAATGAATTAAATTAAAAAAATATATTAGCAAGTATTTTATAGTTTTTATTTTATTAAAACAATAATGAAATTGAAAAATAATTACTGAAACAACCATTGTCAAAGATTGATAAAAAGTTCAAATGAAATGACGATGCCATCAAATTAATATTTTTAACATTTTGGAATATGAATAATTAATTCTGATTATACTCTTTAGTTTAATTTAGACTTTCTTCATATTTATGGCGCCATGACTAGCCAATAAATACTTAACAAAATAAAATTATATCCACTGATAAAAAAAAATGAGATTATTGAGAAAATTTGAAAAAACACTAAAAAATTGTATGAAAAATGTCCATTCAGTAAGTTGAAACAATTAAATAGTCAAATAATATTTGTATAGCCTTTTCATTAGAAGCATTCATATAAGAAAATGTATACCAGATGGTATCTTATCTAAAACTCAAGTTCAACAGTGTTTGGAAGCATGAGAGATTTACAAACATTGGCTGGAAAACCATATATCCACATATCAATTATCATTCACTAGACGTAATGCTGAAAACTATGCAAATAATTTCTATATGATATTATGATCAATATGTTGATAAAACTACTACAATTATTAAAAATATTACTACCAAAGGCACCTTCCATTCAACACTGTCAAGTTTTTTGATCATCTTGACAGATAACAATCTAGCGATTATTTTTTTTCCTTTTTTGTTTCCATATTTAGCTATTCAGTAATAACAATGTGGTTTCCTAAATGTATTAACCCTCTTAGTGCCAAACGAAATTAGGTGGTTTATAATAAGCATTTTGACAAGAATAGTTGATTTAAAAATAAAATATTTCTGGAAATTATGCATTATAGGGTATAAATAAAAACTGGATATGCAAGTGAGTAAACAGTAAGACTTAAATAAATGCATTCAATAAAGGTGACAATAAATAATTTCAGACAAAAACGAAAGAGAGCACTATGTTGTTAGCATGAAGCCACAAATATTTCTGAATCAAATAGTACAAGGTATTTCTTAGCATATAAACTTTCACTTTTTTCCCAAGAAATTTTTTACTGTTAATTAATCAACTTACTATATGCACCAAAACGCATGGTGGGCCAATCAAATGGCCCGTTGGCACCAAGGGGTAAAAAATCTTTCATTTATGAAACCCTAGATTATTTGTTGAAAATATAGGAAATTGTACTGTATCTATCATTAAATTGTTGTAGTAGTGGCATTTATTTCGGTTTAATTTTTAAATTTGAATTATATAGTTTTTATTCTAACAAGTTGTAATGAATGAATTATTTTATATTAACCACTGGTGTAATAAATACAATGTTAAAGAACAAAACAATATCAAAATTAATAGATGTATATTTTTTATACTATTTGAAAGATTAAAACTTTGAATCAAGATTAAAATTCACTAAAAATTTTCAAATGAATTTCTCATAACGGTTTCTAAATAATATAATACGTGTCATTTTATTTGACTAGTATATAGTGGCATTAAAATTATACAATATAAATTTAACTTAAACAATATTTTATACTTTAACTAATATTAGCGACGAAACTGAGAGAAATTGTTATGAAAATATTATTGTTGATTCCATTTCCTCATAACTTATATCAAAAGACGAGCAGCAATGTTTTTTTTATAAATTATTAATTTTTACATATTAAAGGT